>JAODPA010067936.1:7012-33144 GCA_025585075.1 Nepenthes mirabilis | reverse complement strand
TGTTAGTAAACTTAGATTATAATTTGAATAACACACTATGATTTTAGTGTAGATTACAATCAATTTGAGTGAAAATTATTAAACCCATTTCATGATGAGTGAAGCTTAATTCAAACAAATTGCAATTTATTTGTAATTTCCACTTTCTTCCAATACGTGAAAAATTGCATGATCTTTGCACAAAACAACAAACACCTCAGAGGTAGAAGATCAAGCGATTGGATTTCAGCCGTTGGCATTTGAACTCTTCTGGCTGCCGTCTCCGACGTTGGCCCACCGCCGTAACAACCACAGTGAGCAAAGACAAAATTGCAATCCCTTCTTACCGTATCAGACGATACTCGCGCAATTTCGAAACCGCAGTCACATTCAAGAATTTAAAGTAATTGAAGAAATCATCAGGTAATTAGTCTAATAATTTTGCTCTAATGTCGTCTTTTGAGTTTAACGCACACAAAATGCGTAGGGTAATTGCTTGTACGTCACTGTCCCCACCTCCCTTCTGCCTCCCCTTCTAGCTGACCAGGTATTCTCAAGAGAGAGAAAGCCACAAGCCTTTACGCAGAGAGAGAAATTAATCTCATATTTAAGCTGAGAGCCTCCGTTTGAAAAAGTTTCATTTTTCTTTATTTTTCGCATAAAAAAGGTTTTAGTGTTGTCGAGTTCTTTCTTTGTTACATAATCGATTATTTGAAATCAAAATTTCTTAGCAGAACCCATTTATCGGTTGTTTTAGCACTACCCATCATTGGTCTGATCTGCGAAACTCGAGTGTAGCAGATGCTGTTTGCGGGCGGAGTTGTTGGGTTTGTGGCTTGGATGAGTTGAAGAACAAGATCGTCTTCACAATTATTTTAGAATGGTAATTAGAAGCTTCTTCCATCTATTTTTAATCCCCTATTATAGTACTTTTGCTTGTTTGAGGCGGTGGGATACAATAATTTCATTGCCTTGTTAATTTGCGAGTCTGTTGTTTAATCAACGAGGGTGCTTTGCCTCTTATGTTTTATCTGTTCATAAGACTGAATTGTGTGTTGATTTGTTGGCCGGAAAAAAGTTTGTTTATGCTTTAATTTTCAGTTCCATTGATTGATTGATGTATTCTGAATTTGGGGGAGGCGGGGCTTTTTTTATCTACGTATACAAATGAGAACGCAATGGTGAAGATTGATGGAAAAAATTATGGTTAAGCGTATCAATTGAGTCAATGCGATCAGGTAAATGTGAAATTTGAAAGGTGTTCGGTGGTCCAGTTTCTTCTGTCATCACGTTTCTTAATAATTTGATTTACTACTGTTTTTTATCAACCCCCTTTTCTTCCTCCTTGGTGGGAGGAACCATTATTGTGTATGAGTTGGAAACTGGATGTGCTGTCAATGTTGGTTTCATGTTCAGTCCAGAAAGTTAAGAAAAAACAGTATCTTCAGCACTTGAACAAGGAAACAAGTAAGGTGGTTTGCTAATGCTGTCATAACTTTCATACCTAAGATGTTTTTCCTTTATTTTATTTTTTTTTGGATTTCGAATGGCAGCTGTCAAAGAAAAAAATGGTGCTTGAAAATTTTGCCTATTGTCATTTAAGAGCTCTGTAAGTTTTTGGAGATGGCACAGTAAAATGAGATCATTTCTTTAGTTAGACTAATCTGTACTGGTACTTAGTACCCTTAAAATGCTTGTTTTGCAGCTATGCTGCGTTTGCTGTGTCATCTTGCCATTGTTTTCATAAGTTTGAGGACATATAAATCATAAAATGGTTGACCTCTCTCTTTCTACAATAGGCCCTGGATTTAATTTCACGGGAGGCTGTGCTAGGCTTCCTTCTTGTTTCATGAAGTTGCTTTGACATTTGAATATGTCAAAAACAAAAGTGTGACATATGTTACTCAGGAACTTGGAACTTTGGATCACCAGGTTGAAATAGGAAATAAGCTTTTTGATTTTTGAAAATAGGCGGATAAAAGGTGTATTCTAAAACGTGGGTTAAAATACTTAAAAATAGCATTTTCCTTAAGCAGTCAGTTGTTTCTGGATCATGAGTGTGCATTTTGATAGCGATCACATTAAGGAGAAGAATTTTGGGAGGCTGAGAACCATATTTGGGATGTTAGTGATTGATACCAGTGGTTGTCATTGATAATTCATGAACATTACTGCTCCGTTACAAGGAAAGATTCTGCTTGTCAGCGCGTTTATGTTTCTGATATACTTTCTCATTGAAGTTGTTGTGCATATCCACGTGTGGCATGCAAAACTTTAGTTGTTTCTGAGAAATTCTTCCTGCAGGCTTCGCCTGTCAATATAATTGTAGGTTCACATGTGTGGGTGGAGGACCCTGAGATAGCATGGATTGATGGAGAAGTTATTCGCATTAATGTTGATGAGGTTCATGTTCTGACCACAAATGGAAAAAAAGTGAGTTCTTCCATTTTTACTCACAGTTTGTTGGTAGAGTGATCATTAGACTTGTGTCTATTTGTATTATTTTATTTCACATTGTGTAAGCATTTATGATGATGGATTCTTTCCTCTAGATGCTTCCCTTATGCTTCCATGCTAGGATATTTTTGTAAATTGCCATGTCATTTACTACATAAGAATAGAAAGGGGTATAAGAACTAAAACTTGCATTTGGATTTTGGTAAAGATAATAACTTATACCTTTCCCTCGTCATTCTTCCCTTGTGTTTCATTAAAACTTCTTCCTTTTCGACATGGGAGTCTAGATCAATATAAGCACCAAGCAGTTGTAGTAAAAATACTAAGTCTGAAATGAACATTAGTGATTGTGCAATAGGGCTAGATTCTGGTTGGTTCACATTCATTGTAAGAGTCCATCCTAAAGTTGTCAAGTTTTCAGTGCATCCATATCTTCTGTAAATTTAATTTTTATGCTTGACAGGAATGATTAATCCCATCTCATGAAAACCTTACTTTTGGGTGGAATTGTTATTTCCAACAAGAATGAAATAACATAATATCTGTGATATTGACTGACCTTTTGGCAGTGACTTTGAATCAACAGGCCTCCCCTTTTTTTCTCTTTTTTTTAAATCTTCTTTTAAGTAATACATATTTTATTTTCATCTTATTCTATTCCATTTACCGAATTTTACTATCATGGTTATATTGATGCTTAATGAAAGATCCACCATTCTTTTAAGATGTAAATGATGGCAAAAATAACAGCTAAGCCTTCCTAAACCCAATGGGGCGATGAGGGTCCCTCGGGCGAGGGATAACAGCAAGGAACAAGAACTAGAGTTCAGTGGCTTTAACAATTTATAAACTTCACCTCAAAGGCAATTCGATAGAGCTGCACCGTATTGTTGGTAAACCTTGTAGTTCTTTCCTAAACCGGGGGTGGCGGGGTGGGGGGGGGGGAGGTCTAGAAGATCTAAAGCAGCCTAAACAGGAAAGAATCATCATATGGAAATCCAGGAATGAAAATTTTCTGAAACCATTGAAATACGAAATTGGAGAAGGATAAAGAATGATATTTTTGTCTGTACTGATATTTTATTAATCCACTAAATAACATTCCTTATATGCTTTACTCCCGTGGACTCTGGAATGCCTAGCATTTTATGTTTCCATCTCTACTTCTTTCTTGCTTATGATATTTTCTTTTCCTTTCTCTTATGTATGTGGACATGAATCTATTGAACAACCCACTATGTGACCTGGACTTTGGTAGTGTGTGGGATTATATATTTTCTTTTTTCTTGGATACTTAAAAGGATTTCCGAGATTTTTCACTGAAATGAAAAGTTCAAGTGGCATACGGTTATTAATGCCTGGTGTACAGTACACACACAAAAACACTTGCTACTATGTACGTACATTACAAAATAATTGTGGGTCTTCTGCACATTTCAAGAGTCTAGGCTCTAGATATCATACCCATGTTCATCTCGTGAGTTTTTGGTACAAGTACTCTTAAAGGTATACTGAAGAATCAGCGCTCTCACATGAGATTTAGGCCTCTGTAGTCCATTCTGTAGCATGATTCCATGTTATTTGTACTGGATACCTAAAACGGACATGGATACTTACCCATGATCTGCAGATGCTAGGCAGTGTTGTTAAAGATGCTATGCACCAAGACCACCTTAAATCTGAGGCGCTAGACGCTTGCTTAAGCGAAGTGAGGTGCTAATTTAAAAAATCTTTTTATTTTGCACAAAATGCCAATTAGTTCTCAAATTAAAAACCACCATCATAGCCTAAAAGATTTAATTCCTTTGACAAGTTCTGTACCATCGTAATGCATTGGAGCTAACAAAAATTCGGTTGCATATGCTAATAATCGGATAACAAGTTACTTTGTCATGAGTTTTAAGTAACAAAAAGCAAAGCTGCATCTAACATATGCTAAAAATATAGTAGAAATTCAAAAGAAAAAAAAAAAAAGCTGATTGAGGCATTAAGCAGATCTCGGGGGAGGGAGGGACATAAATGAAGTAATATCCAAAGAGAAGGGAAATGAAATAACTAAAAAGATCACCATACATAAAAAAGAAATAGAGAATAAAAAAGGCGGAGGATAATGTTCCAAGAACAGTGCTGGACAAACTGAGAGGGTGAGAGAGGGAAAGGAGTGAAATACTCCGTAAAACAGGTATTAAGCTAAGAATAAAAGGGCACAGACAACTGAAATAATAAAAAAAAGAAGAAGAAGAGAGTCCAAGAAACGGAGCTGGACAAACTGAGAGGGTGAGAGAGGGAGAGGACTGAAATACTCCGTAAAACAGGTATTGAGCTAAGAATAAAAGGGCACAGACAACTGAAATAATAAAAAATGAAGAAGAGAGTCCAGGAAACGGAGCTGGACAATAGGAGAGAGAGAGGGAGAGAAATCTAAGGAAATTTCTGTTTGAAAAACTGATAGGAGTGAGACTGAGGAAAAAAACATGAGATGAAGGGCAGGAGGAGACAGTAATGGATCCAGAATTTCTGCCACTGGTTACTGGGTTGGTGATCTTCTTCTTATTTCATGAAAAAAACCAAATAAATAATATAAACGTTGAGGAAAGTATTAATTTTTACTGTTTGAAAAAGATTTTCTTTATTACAACTGGCCTATGAGTTATAACACCAATAATTTGCTTCAATGCAGTAATTTCCATATCGACTATTGGCTCCAATTCCATATTCTCATTGCTCTGGATTCTTTGCGACAAATCTACATTTTCATCTGAATGCATGTGCTATGCATTTTAATAGATAATATTCCATTGTATTTTGGATCAAAAATTCCCATCATCCATGAAAAACAAACCTCTTACTAATGGACAGACAACTTCACTTATTGAAAAACAAAATGCTCAAATCTTTGAATAGAATAAACTGATATAAAATTGGAGCAAAAAGTATTTTTCGAAATAAGAAATGACTTGCCACTTGTAAGATAGTTGCTAGCAGCCCCAAGACGGCTTGACAAAAAGGGGCCTATAAAGAGGAAGGAGGGAAAGTGACTAGGATTTTGGAATCCTAATAAAGAAAAGGAAAAAATGAATGTCAGTTTGAATGTTTAGACAAGTAATTTTTGGAAATTATGTCTAGAAAGTTAAATTGCCTAGGAATTGGAAAATTGCTTAGGAATTAGAAATTGGAATCTGATTGCTTTAGGAATTATGTAATTTACTCCTGAAGTATCTTTCGGTTTTTAAGATTGCTAATTTGGTGTGGGGTCATTGAAAAATTTTCACCGGGGTCAGTATCATTACCTCCATAATAAAATGTTTCTTTACTGAGGTCTGTTGCCCAGACCACTCATAACATGCATCTGCTGCTAGGAAGAGAGTGAATTGCAGGAGAAAGAAATCTAAGAAAAAAGGAACCAGAGGCTTTTGAATCCTGTATCCACTTTATGTGAATGTTTTCCTTGGTTGTCATCTGCTGGCTTCTACTCTTCTGTTTTGGGTGGGCTGTTCCCCTACGTTTATTTCATGTTTTTAAACTAATATAAGTAAAATGTGGCTTGGCCCATGTGAAATAGAACAGATTAGAGCCACCCAATGTAATTTATTCAATGTGGTATCTCTAGGTGCTCTAGGCAAATGCCTAGTGCCATCTTCTGAGTGCTCACCTAGGCGGTGTACAGGTGCTGTCTTGCTTTGACCAAGGCGAGGCACCAAGGTCCAGGTGCCTAGGCTAGTGCTCGGTATGGGTGTGAATGGTGCTTTTACAACAAATCAAGAAAAAAAACCTGTTCATTGGATGTAAAATCACAAGAAAGAGAGAGAACAAGAAATAATGGCACACATGGAATTTTTTACATAAAATGCTCAGTGTGAGCAGAAAAATTACAGGTTAATGAGAATGAAATCCACTGTGATTACAAGTTGTTACAACTTCCACCAACTTTAAAACCTTGAAACCCTAACTCTCGATCTCTTCAAACAAGGTCATATACAAAAAGTTGAAATCAGTGCCTTACCTCTAAAGAGGTCAATGTTGTGGTCCAAGCTGGCCTTGTCGGCCAGTTGTCCTTAGTTCTATAGACTTATTTATACAAATCCGTGTCTCGAATTGGGCCATGAAGATGAATTAAAAATTCAATGGATGTTAACAACTTTAATCTGCTTTTGTCTAACATTGGTGAGTATTGGACCCATTTATCTCTCTCCGAGCAACCTTGGTTCTGTGAAAGGGTCTGTATTAGTGTAATTGAGATTAAAATAATCAATTGTAATAAAATATATGGTGATTGTGGATATAATACAACATTATGGATTTTCTAACAAAATGAAATTGGTGATCTCTTGAACAGAACATATGTTTAACATGTTCAATTAATTAATTAAATTATTCTTCATGTTTTTAGCTGTATGTTCCCATATAGTGGTGATATAATATTTTAGGAGTTGCCATGCTCCTTGTCCAGGTGTTGTTCTATGTATGCCTCAAAGGGGTAAACAAGGATATAAAAATCTTGCACTATCCTCATCCATTGTAGGTCAGCAACCGGGCTTATCATCCATCTCCCATGCCAAAAGATGAGCATACACAACTATGACTAACATTACTCTTGCATTAGCATCATGATGGAGCATGCGCTGACGCCACCCTTTTTGTTTGCCCTTGATTTCCCTCTATCTTTGCGCAATCAACAAGAGACAGAAAAAGAAAAGACCACTTTTAGCCATCACCAGGGTCACTAGATCACCACGGGCTAGAAGAATATCACTTTGTAAGACAAATGCAACACATTGGAACCTGAATACTTTACTATCAGCTTGATTGTCCACCAGGTGGAATAAGACAGGGAAAGAGAACTATATCTGTTATTTGTAGTCATGATGCTTCAATCTATTGGCAATTCAATTCAAGCTGTGGATATATTTGGGGTTAAATGATGATGCCATTTGGCTGCTGGTGGTAATTTGATTATGGTTCTAGTGCATGGTTTGGATTGAAATATTGGTATTAGCATTGATCGTGGTTGTATCACCATCGGTCTTATTGGGCGATACTTGTGTCAGATGTATTAAAATTTTTTCTGTGATCAAATCAAAATAGGGTTATAGAGTAAAATTTGACCATATTTAATCATATTTTAAGATTTTAATTGATTTTACTAATTGGAATAAAACACTTTAATAACAAATAATATTCTACGAAATAACAAAATCACATAAATAACATGAAATAAAAGTTAATTATAACAATAACTCCGTAATAAATAACAAATATCACTTAGAAATTGCAATTGTACGTTACAAGTTGAAGTTGAAATTGTAATTTTAAAAGTCAGGTATTATGTATTTGTATTAAATTTAAAGAAAGGAAAAAAATTTGGGTGGTGTGGCCTTTGGGAAGCTGAACAGAAAAAAGAGGAGAAAAAATAATAGGAAATATTGGCCGATATATTATTTGTAAGTTAACATATCACAATGTTTTATGGTATTTGGAAATATTGGTATCGGGGGCCAATACTAATATTTTACATATCACCTGATATTTAATTCCATAGTGCATAGTGATAGGATCATTGCGGTTAGGTGAAGATGTTTGGTGGAACCAGTTTCGGACGAGGAAGCTAGGCCTTATTTACTTATGTTAACTTTAAGGATTTTGGTATTAGATTTATATGGAAGATGGGCATTAGAGGTTAGGGTGGCTATGAGGCTGCTCAATTACGTCTTTCAAATACCTATGCTACTCAGGGGTAAGGCAAATGACCTTCTCTGTGTCCTATAATGTGGGAGCCTTGTACATTGGGTGATCCTTTATTTGGGATTATATATATGCATTATAAGATGAAAGAGAGAGATTGTGGAGCTCAAAGAGAGAAAACCTAATGAAATTTAGAGAGAAAATTATGAAAGAATTCTTTGGGTAATAGCTGAGAATGATGACGCAAATGTTTTATAAGATGGCTAATAAGTATATGGTGAAGAATGTCTTTGGTGTATCTGAAGGAAGAAGTGTTCTTCATTAAGAGAGTTGCTGGTGAAATGTGGGTGTCCAAAGGTTGGTGAAAAATGAAGTGTTTATAGGACGTGTAAGAATGTAGGGATTGTGAAAAATTTTAATAGATAGAGGGGAAAAGAGAAGCAAAGTGAAGCTAAACATATAACACGGAATAAACGTTACACTAATCTAGAGATGAAAGATGAGGATGAGCGTAAATACAAACTTGAAAAGGATAGACCAGGTGGCATATCTATTTCTATTAATGTGTGCAAAGACTTGTATGGCTTATGTGTGGTTGACTTTTCTATTCAATAAGATAACAAGAGAGAATACCATAGCAATGGAGGAAAAGCACTGCAGTACCCAAATATCAAAATGATGAAGATATTCAAAACTGAACTAATTATTGCATAGCAAAATATCTAGCCATACAGAGATACTTAAGGAAAAGATTAATTCTGAAGGCTAGGACAAGAAAAGAGTATCAGAAAATAAATTTGGTTGTATTCTAGGACAATCAATTGCTAAAGGTATATATTTATTAAAAAAGGTTTACGGAAATATTTGCGGAGAACAAATGAGTATAATATGGGTTTATTGGATTTGTAGAAGGCTTATCATAGAGTATGTAGAGAAGCCTTATGGGGTGTTTTAGAATGAAAGGAGTTGTAGTGGATATATAGATGGCATTAAGATGGTTGTGTGATGGGTGATCACTAGCATTAGAACTGTAGTCAAGGAGGCTAGGAATTTTCAGATCACCCTTGGTTTATCTTAGAAGGTAACTTTAAGTCCTTTCCATTTGCCTTAGCTGTGGATAAACTTACTAGACAAATTAATATTACTATTTGCCTTAGGTACCTCTGTGTATGTTGTTTGTGGATGATATTGTTTGGATGGCTGAAATTGGGAAGTATAAATTCAATGTTTAAATATGGGAAGGCATTAGAGTCCTTAGGTTCAATAAAAGTAATTAGATACAGTACATAAATGCAGTTTAGTAATTCTAGGCTGAATAATAAACAATCCAAAACTAACAGTCAAGAAGTTCTTACAGCTATACAGCACCAAAATAACAGTTATATCAAACATTGACTCTAGAATGTAGATTTTATGAACCTTAATGAATGCTATGGCCTTGATGTTTGAGTTCTATGGTTGATTGATGCAGGTTGTCACTCGGATTTCAAAAGTCTTTCCAAAGGATACTGAAGCTCCGCCTGGTGGTGTTGATGACATGACAAGGCTTTCATATTTACATGAACCTGGTGTTCTGCAAAACTTGGCTACTAGATATGAACTAAATGAAATTTATGTGAGTAATGATTTTCCATTTGGAGAGGAGAGTTACTTAAATGTATTGATGGCACTAAAAGTTTGCCCATGCTTTGTCAGACATATACTGGAAATATTTTGATTGCTGTGAATCCCTTTCAAAGATTGCCCCATTTGTATGATACACACATGATGGAGCAATACAAAGGAGCAGCTTTTGGTGAATTAAGCCCGCACGTCTTTGCAGTTGCTGATGTGGCTTACAGGTTCATTCAATTCCTCTTTTAGTTGCTACGAATTATTTCCTTAGTTTTCTGGCTAACATGTTCCTTCTCATGAAAATAGGGCTATGATTAATGAGGGAAAGAGCAATTCCATTCTGGTTAGTGGTGAAAGTGGTGCTGGTAAAACTGAGACAACGAAGATGCTTATGAGGTATTTGGCTTACTTGGGTGGAAGATCTGGTGTAGAGGGAAGGACAGTTGAACAACAAGTTCTGGAGGTAATATGACATTATCTTCAATATGTTGCTTCATTGTGTCATCAATAATTTTCAAACACATTTTTTGTCTTTTAATGATTTAAGAAGTGAGCATTAGGATCCATATTGATGCTTTAATTGTTGCTTGAAACAGTCCAACCCTGTTCTTGAAGCATTCGGCAATGCAAAAACAGTAAGGAATAACAATTCAAGGTGCTTAACATAAAATATATTCTCTGAGTTGATTAGAAGACTTTTTCAAGTTGCTTATTAATGTATCATGGCGTGACACTGTAGTCGGTTTGGTAAATTTGTGGAAATACAATTTGACAAGAATGGGAGAATTTCTGGAGCTGCAATCAGAACTTATCTTCTCGAAAGGTCTCGAGTTTGCCAAAGTTCAGATCCTGAGAGGAACTACCATTGCTTTTATCTTCTGTGCTCAGCGCCACCTGAGGTACCCTTGTTATATTTTGCTTTTGATATGAACTTCACTTTGCTTTTACTGCAAGCAATCATGAATATGAGTGCAGTGTTTTAGCTTCTTCGAGTGAATTGCAGGAAATTGAGAGGTATAAGTTGGGTAGCGCAAAATCTTTCCACTATTTAAATCAATCAAGTTGTTGTGAGCTCGAAGGTGTGGATGATGCTCATGAATATTTAGCACTCAGGAGGGCTATGGATATAGTTGGAATCAGTGATCATGAACAGGTCAGCTTGTAGTTTTATTGTGTCCATCTCCTATGTCTTCTAGTCTGATTTCTTACGAGAACAAAATTTTTTCAGGAGGCAATTTTCAGGGTTGTGGCTGCAATTCTTCATCTTGGTAATATTGATTTTGTTAAGGGTGAGGAGATTGATTCATCAGCTATCAAGGATGAGAAGTCTAGATTCCATCTTAACATGACAGCTGAACTTCTTAAGTACACTACTTGTCATTTGGAATTTGTTATGTCCTTTTTAGCATACTTGTGTGCGTCTTTAAATGGTCAAGTATTTTCGCAATGGGTAGGTGTGATGTACAGAGCTTGGAGGATGCATTGATAAGACGTGTCATGGTGACACCAGAAGAAGTTATTACGAGGACTCTTGATCCTAGTAATGCTCTGGATAGCAGGGATGCTCTAGCTAAAACCTTATACTCTCGCCTGTTTGATTGGTACTCATCTTGTAGTCAAATGTGTTTGTTTTTCTCCCATTCATGGTGTTTTTCCTTTGATAATCCATTGTCTCTGTTGCCTTATGATGATTTCTTATGTTGCAGGATTGTGGAAAAAATTAACATCTCAATCGGACAGGATCCCAACTCAAAATCAATAATTGGGGTTCTTGATATTTATGGTTTTGAAAGTTTTAAGTTCAATAGGTATAGCATAGCTTTTTTAATCATTATCATATTCTTCAAGGCAAAAGTCAAATATGCTGATCTCTGCATGTGTGCTTGTGGATGCATTTTTGTGCTTATTTTTTATTATTTTTCTTTGGGGATTCCGAAGGAGGGGGAGGCTAACTTTGCAGGAGGGCATGCAGAACTAACATAACGAGTTTCTTGTTACTTATCAAGTTTGATGCATGGGAAGATGTGAACAGGACTTAAAAGACCATCACAAGATGGCATATGGCAACAATTTTGTGCGCCCAATAATGTTGCCTTCCAAACCAATGTCCAAAACTTTGGGGGGGGGGGGGGTACACCTAGCCAGATATGCCTGTTCTTGACTCCTCCTCTGTTAACAAATTTTCTTTCTTTTTCTGCGGAACAGTTTTGAGCAGTTCTGCATCAATTTTACGAATGAGAAGCTACAACAGCATTTTAATCAGGTTTACTTGCCTTTCTATAACTCTAACCCAGGCATGAAAATTTAAGAGAGGTTTTTAATAATTGTAGTTTTGCTTTCGCAGCATGTCTTCAAAATGGAGCAGGAAGAATACTCCAAAGAAGAGATAAATTGGAGCTACATAGAGTTTGTTGATAACCAGGACGTTTTGGATTTGATTGAGAAGGTTTCTGCTAGATGCCTTATGAATTTGTTAATTGGGATTTTCTGATGCTTTCAAGCAGTGATACTGTGGTTAGAAATTATGTCTAATTGTTTATTTTGCTGACCTTTTTCTGGCATGAAAATAACTGAGAAATTCAATCTCCTTACAGAAACCTGGAGGAATAATTGCACTTCTTGATGAAGCCTGGTAGGTTGCTATGTTCAAGCGAACTAGTTTTCCACTTTAGTCACATGATGAAAATTTAGTATTCCAAGTACTTATTTGTCTGTCATGCTCTGTAATGGCAATGGTTTCTGCTTGACAATTCTTCTTTCTCTTGCAGTATGTTCCCTAAGTCTACACATGAAACTTTTGCTCAGAAGTTGTATCAGACCTTTAAAAATCACAAGCGCTTCAGCAAACCAAAGCTTTCTCGGACTGCTTTCGCTATAGCACACTATGCTGGGGAGGTAGCTTTCCTTGGTTATAATAACAGCCTCTGTATCTATTGGGTTGCTACACTCATCAATGCTGATGCATTTTGTTTGGATTTAAGGTTATGTACCAGGCAGATCTGTTTCTTGACAAAAATAAAGATTTTGTGGTGGCAGAGCATCAAGCTTTATTTACGGCTTCTAAATGCCCCTTTGTAGCTGCACTCTTTCCCCCACTTCCACAGGATTCATCAAAGTCTTCCAAGTTCATTTCAATTGGATCACGTTTTAAGGTAATCTATGTGATCTACTCCTAAAGATTATGTTTCTTTGTGACTTGTGACCTTCATGCTCTGCCAGTTGAATTCGACAAACTGTCCCTTCTATTGCTATGTCAGCAATTACATATAGTTGTTTAGTTGAATTTAAGAACTTTTCTTTGACAGTTTTGTTGATATTTTTTTCTTGTTTTCCTCTTTTTCGACTTTCTCCCCACTTCTGTTAATAATTGTTTACTTTGTAATCTGATTTTTTCTCCAGTTTGTATTACAATTGTGTTTAGACCATCACCCATCTCTGGATAGGTCAATGAAAATGAACTGATTGATGCACATTTTATGACATACATTTAGTTCTTTGTTCACTGCGGATGCATTAGTAAATGATAGTTCTGCCTTTTGCTTTACATCAAAATTGAAAGCTGTAATTGAAGGACCTCTCAGTTATGGTTCCTAGTTCATGGTAGTCTTCCAGAACATCTGGATCAAAGTTAAACTGAATGAGCATAACCCTTTCTAAAAAATTATTCGTGCATTTCTTTGAGTGGAAGAATTCTTTATTTAATTTGTTGCTATATTACAGCTGCAACTTCAATCCTTAATGGAGACTTTAAGTGCCACAGAACCTCACTATATCAGGTGTGTGAAGCCAAATAATATCCTGAAGCCCGCTATTTTTGAGAATTCGAATGTAATTCAACAATTACGCTGTGGTGTAAGTATTTCGTGGCTTCCCTGTTGCTTGATTAGTTTCCTTCTCAATTTAGAAAGTTCTTTCTTCAAGATTCGAGTAGCACTTATATGATTGCATACCAAACTCAGTGATAGTCTTATCTACATTCAGGGTGTTCTTGAAGCCATTAGGATCAGCTGTGCTGGATATCCTACAAGGAAGACCTTTTATGAGTTCCTACTTCGTTTTGGTGTTCTTGCACCAGAAGTTCTGGAAGGAAAGTAAGTTTAGCTACACAGTAATTGCTGACTTTGGGCCATAAAAGAAATAGTCAATGTGCTTTAATAGTATTCTTTTACAGGTTATTTGATTATATATTTGTTAGCAACGTAAGGAAAATTATGACCGACTTTGTTTTGTTACAGCTATGATGACAAGATTGCATGCCAGCTAATTCTTGATAAAATGGGAATGAAAGGATATCAGGTAATTGTTGGCTACTTGACATTTTTTGAAGTGATATATGGGCGACTCCATGTAGTTGCTCATAGAATTTATGCTCTTGTGTGTGTGTGTGTGTGTGTTTTTTTTTTTTGTAGATAATTTTTTTGTCTGACAAATCACCAATATCTTGACCACAAATTTTCATTTGGAAAAGATGGGCTGCACAGATCTGCTGTTTGTGTCCTTCCTTTAGCTAATAAAGCTGGAAGGTGTTTACAATATTTGTCTTTCTGGGATTCAGCATTTGTGTTTGAGGCATTTCAAATAATGTAAATAATATCTTCTCCATATAGTGGGCTATAAATCTCTATGCAAGTGTAACGTGTACTGATGCTTACATCTGAAAGTTTAGCTACTTAAAATAGCCTATCAAGATGTTCAAGCTTCACAATGGATGTCGAAGTTCACAGCGATCCTTCACTTGTACCATGATGTATTTTCTTCCTCTCTCACACCACAAAGTTCAAAGTAATTTTAGTATGATAGAATTTTGATCTTCTCATTGAAGTCACTCTTACTCAACTAAAGATTTATAGCACAAGCTTTAAATCCTGCAAACATGCATAAATCTTCTATCTTATCTCATCATAAAGGTCCAGCCAGCCATTGCTCAAAGTACCTCTTAAGGTAAAGAAACACAAATATCAACAGGGAGTTGTTATGACATACCAAATTGAATTTGTTGGGCGCAAAATAGCAGCATGTTAAGTAAGGATGGAAAGGAGCAAGAAAAACACACCAAGCAATTTTTTTGGTTTCTCATTGTAAAGATATAATATTGGGTAAATGATTTACTAAAAAATAAGGCTTCCCATGCTATGTCTAAGGCATACCTTGAGATTTAGCATGTGAGCCAAAACAATCACTGGAGAAACCCTGGATTACAAATCATGTGAGTGAAAAACATACCAAAAACAACAAAAAATGGGTTCCAGGAAAAAAAAAAAAATCAAAGAGTAAATCAAAAGATTGCCAAACATCAAGCTCAAATAGTCAAATACATGAGTTACAACTTTAAGCATCACCTTGTCATTGCTCTGCAAATACTTGGATGAAAGTGTATTTCCTTCCCTGGGGAGCCAAATCAAGTCCGACATTCTGGTTCAGTCTTGGGCCTACTTCCACATGCTAGGAAGAAAATCTTCTGTATCCTAATCACGGTTAGCAACTAGTGAATAATGGATCTCTCAACTGCCCAATAGAACCGATTTCACTTGCCTCTTGCATCCTTGATGGCTGGTGTAAATTACAAAGTACATAACTACTTATCCAAACGGCCAAACTGATTCATGAGATTGAGACCTCAAAATAATAATTGCTTTGGCATTTTCTTTACACACAATTCAATACATACAAGATAAAAACTATGTTATGTTGACTATGCATGTGGACCCACTAGTCACATTCACAGTGGAGTGAGGAAATCATGCCAGCCCCCAAAAAGGGGAGGAAATCCTGAATCACCATAGGGGTGATTTAATCTTACCTCATTTTAGATAACTTGGTAGATTTAAATTGTACTCTATGACTACTCAACTTAGAGGTGAGCCTTGGTACAGAGTTGCCATTGTTTCATTGTGACATGAAATTCATAGGATAAGATCATGTACACATCATCTTTGTATTGTAGGAATAAGGTAATGCGTGAACCTTCTGCATTGGATCACCCATTTTTCAAATAAATCTAGAACATTGAAATGAAAGGAAAAAAATATTCCTTCAAACTAAGTGATATTCCATAGGTTTCCACAAAATTCACATTCTGAAATTAAACCCTTTTTTTGGTTGCTTGAGGAAACTTTTTGTTTGGTGGTGCTTCTCTCGATTTTTCTGTTGACTTTATTCTGTGCTTGACACTTTGTTGTGTCATTCCTTTCATTATGCTCTTTACATAATAGAAAATAGAAGACCAAAATAATTAAGGGATGTGCACATTCCCAGCATGCATTCATATCTCTCTTAAATCAGGAGGCAATGTATTTTTTTAAAAAAGGCAATGCATTGGCTACCAACAATGCCCTACTTTGCCTTCATAGGTAAAGAGCTGCACAATTGTTGCATCTCATGCTGACCTGGTTCCACCTGTGTTGTTTATTTGTATATCTCTTGTCACCTCCTCAAATATCTAGTGCCTGCACATGCTGTTTATTTTTGCATAGCGCATCAAGTAAATATCTCTTTTATTAAATTTTTTAATTTACTGGTTATAACTTGGTTCTTGTCTGCATTGCCTTTCTGGCAGATAGGCAAAACTAAAGTTTTCTTGAGAGCAGGCCAGATGGCTGAGTTGGATACTAGAAGGGCAGAGGTTCTTGGAAATGCAGCTAGAACCATTCAGCGTAGAGTTCGTACTTATATTGCCCGCAAGGAGTTTGTATCTATGAGGGAATCTGCAATTCGGTTGCAAGCCCTTTGTCGATGTATGTTTCTTTGCCCTGTTGGAGATATTTCCTTCTGCTGTATTTGAAAACATGCATATTAGCAAAGTAAGACAAAAAATAAATGCTAAAATATCAGCTGTATTGGCCTATATTTTGCGATATGTCATTGTATAAGTGACATAGTAGAATAGTTTTTTGGGATTGGAAAATATTGGTATCTAGCCTTCTAATATCAATATATATCGACTATATTTTATTCCATGAAAGAGATTTTCATTGATAAAACACAGTAGCATTTAAATATTTCTGAAACTATCTGTGTATATGGTCTTGTGTGCACGATTTGCTCGTCTATGTTACACAAGTTATATGAATCTGTCATATAGCCCTGCATTTATATAAGAAAGACAGGAACATGACATTAATATCTCTGTTTATGAACGTGTACTGATTTGGTGCGTACTTGTGAGACTTTCACATAGTATGACCTTGAAAGGCATTTTTAAATTCTGTTTTCTTTCATAGGCGGAAGGATTCTCATCACCATGACATTGTTATATTCATTGTCTGAAGAAACTTTAACATAATGCGACGTCTTTGTTTCTGTAGATGCAATGGCCTGCAAACTGTATGAGCAGTTGAGGCGGGAAGAGGCTGCTCTTAGGATTCAGAAGAAGTTCCGGCAGTATATTGCCAGGAAAGCTTATATATCTGTACAATCATCCGCAATTGCTTTGCAGACAGGCTTAAGAGCAATGACTGCACGTAATGAATTCAGAACAAGGAGGCGGACAAGGGCAGCCATCAATATCCAGGTACTTTTGATGTTGTGACACTACTTCTCCGTGAATTAGGAGCAATGTTCAAGTAATGTAATTTTGAAAATGGAATTGTATTGACAATTGCTTTAATTTAGTTGGATCTACTATCAGTTGTCACTTACCCATGTGTATCATGCGGTACTCAGGCTAATTGGCGTTGCTACCAATCCCATATGTACTATAAGAAGCTTCAGAAGGCAGCTATTGTTTCACAATGCGGATGGAGGAGCAGAGTTGCTAGAAGAGAGCTCAGGAAGCTCAAACTGGTACAATGATAAACTTTTACATATTATTTTAGTTTGTTGCTTGGTGCCAATCAAAATTACCTTGTGACAAACAAATAATGAATCTGAATATACTCTTTCAAATTTATTTAGGCAGCAAGGGAAACTGGTGCTCTTAAAGAAGCAAAGGATAAACTTGAGAAGCGTGTGGAGGAACTTACATGGCGTTTGCAGCTTGAGAAGCGATTGAGGGTATTATTCATAGGTTTCATTTTGGCCTGGATGCATGCATAAAGTGGCC
This sequence comes from Nepenthes mirabilis, assembly GCA_025585075.1. Taxonomy (NCBI): domain Eukaryota; kingdom Viridiplantae; phylum Streptophyta; class Magnoliopsida; order Caryophyllales; family Nepenthaceae; genus Nepenthes; species Nepenthes mirabilis. Next base: position 15,371 of record JAODPA010067936.1, on the reverse strand, counting down.
ACTGTTAGTTTTATATTTAACAACTTTGGTTTTCTAATATTACAGACTGATCTTGAGGAGGCAAAGTCTCTAGAAACTGCGAAGCTGCAGGAGGCAGTAAATGCATTGCAATTACAACTAGATGAAGCTAAACTTATGGTTATTAAAGAAAGGGAGGCAGCTAGGAAAGCTATTGAAGAAGCACCTCCTGTGATTAAGGAAACTCCCATCATTATTGAAGATACAGAAAAGATCACTTCCTTGACTGCTGAACTTGAAAGGGTGAAAGTAAGTTTTCCAGCTAGCTATCTCTGGCTTCAAGTCCTCCCTCCACAAAGAAAAAGATGGTAAACATTCATGCACACTGATTCTGCATGAGCATGGGTGCACTGTTGCTAATTTATACAGAAGTTGGTGCCAATCGGTGCAAATACCAAGCTGATTGTTGCCCACGTGGTTTCTATGTCAATGTAGGCAAGTTTCATCATCATGGTGATACTGGTTGAAGTAGTTATTCTAAAATGATGCTACTTCACCTAAGGAAGGAGTTTGGGATCTTAAAAAGAAATTGCAGACCATGTGGATCATCAGATTTACCCATCCTTATCTTTTATATTGCAGAAAAGTTGTTCTTCTGATTTGAACTCATTTGCTTAAGTTAAAATGGAACAACTTTACTATGGCGCTAAGGTTCACTATTTAAGGAACCTGAATCTTCCTGCTTAGTATAACATTTTTTGTCGTCTCAAGTCTGTGTTTTCAGAAGCTAAATAGGGATTGCTTTCTTTCTGCATGTGCATTTGGGGGGTGGGGGGGTATTACACCTGCAGTAATTGATTATATTAGATTAGATCAGTGATATCTACTTTGGTTCTTCTCAGTGCTACTTTTGTTTCATGTGGAGATATGCATGTGGAGCGTCAGATTTACACGGCTTTATCCATTGTGTTGTGGAAAGGTTGTTTTGTGGTTTGTGCTTGTGGCACTAGGTTAAAATGGAGTAACCTAACTGTGGCTCCAATGCTTACTTTTCTAGGAAGTTGAATCTTCCTGCTTAATATAAAGTTTTGTTTATTCTCAAGTCCTTGTTTTTAGAAGCTAAACTGGGTTTGCCTGAAGTAATTGATTATATTATATCCACTTACTAGTATCAACTACTTTTGATCTTCTTAGTTCTTCATGCTAAGCTGGTCTCATTTGAGCAGGCTGTGTTGCAAGAAGAAACACAGTCAAAAGAAGGAGCCAAGCAAGCGTATGCTGCAGTGTTGTCCAAAAACGAGGAGTTGAGGAAGAAGCTTGAGGATTCAGAAAAGAAGGCAGACCAGCTTCAAGATTCGATGCAGAGGTTTGTAACTCACTATCTTGAGCTTTTCTAATTCTATTTTTCTTTCTTATTCTATTCTTGGATAGATAATAAGATTATTTTAATGAATGAATAGTTGTAGAAAGGCATCTAATGAACTACCACCAAACAGACAATCTACAATGTACCCAAAATGACCCTCTTTGATGGCAAGTATGTACCCTGTAAAGTAATGATCCTTCACTTCACATCTTCTTTGCACCTGTAAAGTAATGGAAATGCAACCTCTCAATTTCATTATTGTACCCTTATGAACACCATCCCTTTTAATACCTTTCTTCTTCAGTTGATCTAAACCTTTACGACACCCATGGCCACAATCTTATGAAATTCCTCTATTTTCTGCCCTACATATCGGTCTTGGAGATCACTGCCAAAATATTTACCTTCTTTTCCATTTTCATTGACTCTTTTGTTGAGCATGAAGTAATCTTGCACAACCTTCTCTCTTCTTGTCTCAGGCCTCCTTCTACCTACCAAGAGGTCCTTGTGAAACTTTTCCTGGGTAGATCCTAACCCTTTCTAATATCTGAACTTCTGAAGGCTGCTGAAAAATTCCATATCCATGTTAGGAAAAAACAAAAAAAAAAAGAAACCATTATTTCCTCCTTTTGTGCATGCAGATTCGAGGCCTTTGAGCATAACCATGTATTTGAAGACGAACCATCGGAGGACTCCCAAAAATGATGATGCTCAACCATGTCACTTTTGTTTCAGCCTATGCACCGAAATTGGCATTTCCTCTGCCCCTCTTGATTAGCTAGATATAGTCTACCTCCTCCTTCAATAGTCAGTTTATATTCGTCACAAATTCCATCCTAGTAAGATGGATCTTCTCACATGCCATGTAGGAAAAGAGGACAGCAAATTATGCCCTTCCCACTTTTATCCGTATCTCAAAACAATAGAATTGAATCATATACTTCCCATTGAAATCTTCCTTCTTTCCAACCAAGCTGTCTTGAAATCAGAAAAATACTAAAAATATACTCAACTTTTCACCATTTTTCTAATTCTATCCGCAGCTTTTATTTTTTCTAATTATCATCTCAATTTTATTTTAGCTCCATCTCTAATCTATACAAAAATATTTGAGAGTATGGTTGGGAAAAAATAAAAGCCGAGGATAGAATTGTAAAAAGGTGAAAAGTTAAGAATATTTTTGATAGTTTTATTCTTGAATATTCCTGGATTTAGGTTTTCTTATTATCCTTCCGAGGTAACGAAGGGAAACTGTCACTAATTGTTTGTTTATTGTGCTTGTGTCTTTTCTTTTTCCATGCTTTGGGTAGTGGATATGAACTATAGCTTGATTCATGTCAATCTCACTTGTTGCTTTTGCTTTCTTCTTTCCCTTTTAAATGAGTTGATTTCTTTTCATTCCTTGGGTTGTTGGGGAAAAAATTCAACAAGTTATGGTGTATTTTCAATGATATTATATTATGTGCCTGTTTCCTCTTTGGTTTTAGACTGATGAAAGTCTAGCTTTCTTCATGCCCCTTGTAACGTTGCCTTTAAAAGTGATGTTCTTGGTGTTGGACTTACCCTCCTCATAATTAACGAGATGATGAATCAGTTTCCTTTTTTGATGTCACAATAGAGCTCTTCTTGGAACATATGGGCATTTGTGGTTTGAGGCTTCCCATTAATGCAAATATTGGTCAATATGATACATATCGTCCGATATGTACCACTATCGGGGCTCTCGCCATTGATATTTTTCAATACCGCGGTAATATCGCAATATATTTTTGTATCAGCCAATATAGTTTATATATCGGCAAATACGGCACTGCCAGCTTACAATTTTTAAAATTTTTTTACTATCTGATATATCCGATACTAATACGTATTGTCCGATATCAATATAACCGTGATTAATACCGATACAAATACCGATATTTTCATCCATGAAGCTTCCTTATTCTATTTCTAAGATTCTATTAAATCTTTTGATAGCAGAAACGCAATTATAAGTAGATATAAGATGATCCTCTTTTCAATCCGGTCATCATTACTCTTTTTGATGAATTATTCCCTGCCTGTTGGAATGCTGGAGTCTTACTGCAATAACTTTCTGTGTGCTTGTCATACTGCAATCAATTCTTAGGTTTATGATGGAGAAATTTTGCTTTCTGTGCCACACTTTTATCTTTCATCTGGAAATGTTGTGCTTGTTTGCTTCATGATCATTTAGATGGTGAATCAATTTCTATCTTTCCTGGTTATTCCTTACCTTTCCATCATTCTATGTTCCCAAGCTTGCTTGCTGTTAACCTAGCAGACTTTCTTGTGAGAGGACCTTAACATTGTGCTAGAAATGACTGACAAGATGGAGAGATGAAGAATATATGGTTGTCTACATGAAATACTGGTGGATATACTGATGCATCTTTGTAGAACGGTGGTTGTTTAATTACCGCATCATGACTTATATTCACATAGGTTTCAGGCAGGCAATTTTTATGTGAAAAAAGTTAGATCCTTTGTGAGTCTGATGGGCTGAATCTAAGCTATGTATGTGGGAAAAGTTGATGTCCAGGAGCTTCCTTAGAGTAATCTGTTCACTATCTAGGATCAGTTATTTATAGAAAAGACAATGAGGCAACACTAAGTAGGATGTATGACCTTGACATAAATGTTGGTAGTATGGAGTCACAAAAATTCTGTGATTCCAGATGCCTCTAGATTTGGGAGTGCAAATTTATTAGGATGGCTGTAGGATCAGCTATACTCCATTGATTGAATATTTGAAAAGTGTATAAGAATGAAGATGCCCAGATGAATAGTCACTTTTGGCCTTCACTAAAAAAGTTATTAGCAACAACTGAGAACAGTTGCTTCTATACAAGGCCATAAGTGTGTCTATTGAAGATAATTTGAGAGACGCATGTTGAACATGGTTTGATATTTGTAACGACGTCCACTTATTGTGTTGGTAAAGTTGGATAATTTGATTGAGGTTTTGGGTGGTAATGAGAGGAAACTTGGGCCTTTAATAGGTCTCTGAAGTTGTGAGGGAGGACTCGATTTCTCTTGATTATTGACATAGACTTACCATCCTGAAAGAAGGCTCGGTGATGTTGCAAAGAGGTCTTGTTGAAAATGAAAGCTGAAAGAGATTATTAAAAGTTTGTGTATAACTTGAGAATTTAGAGAGGTATAAACATGCTAAGAAAGTGGCAAGGAAGGGGGTTATTGAGAACAAATCTATCCTATGAAGATTTGTATGAGCCAAATGAGGTGGTAAAACAAATTTGGTAGTTGGGGTGGTGACTTTCAAAGCCATAGTTTTTAAAACTGATAAAACAAAAGCCAAATATATGGAACGCATGTTTAGATTGAGTGGACTGATGGACGATTGTGAAGTGAGGATAAGAAGAGGAAATATATGAAATATATTGGCTCTATGCTCAGAAGATGGGGTGGTTGTTGCGGACAAGGCTCGACGCCTGATTGTCCCCAAAAAATGGCATGGACAAATATGAAGAATTTTAAGATGAATGTGTGGTCATACTGATAAGGATAGAATTGGTTATGATATTACACATGAGCAAGTCATGATGGAGGCAATGGAAGTTAAATTCAAGAAATGCGTTTGAGAAATTTTGGTCATGTGAAGCAAGGATCATCTTGTATAGAATGGGTTAATGCATATTGAAAAAATTTCAAGGATATTATCAAGCATAATCTTGTATATTTCAATGAATTCATGCAGTCTACCCAAAGTAGTTGATGGTTAAAATGCTCAAAGGATGGCACAATTTACCTTGTTTCACACTTTCTTTAAAGAAGGTCATTTGAAATTCCAGGTTCCTCCTGATTCTGTTCCCCAAATGTCCTTGTAAGTAACATACGAGAGAGGAAGGAAGAGATATTTAGCACTATAGTTGATGAGCTTCTGGTTCACTATTGTACGGTATGCATGATCAAAGCATGCAGGAAAATTTTCATAGTTTCTTAAAGAGTTGCTGTTAAATTGAATTGCTTTAAATGACAGGGGCGTTACAGAATCTGATAACTAAGATTAAGGACTTGATTCTTCATCGTTAGTTATTAAAAATCACGACCATTGAAGTCTTGAGAACCATTTTACTCTTTCCTGTGTGTTAGACTTGAGGAGAAGGTCTCCAATTTGGAATCGGAGAACCAAGTATTTCGTCAGCAGGCATTGGCCATATCACCAACAGGCAAAGCTTTATCCACAAGATCAAAGACAACAATCATTCAGGTACATTTAGCAGCACAAATTATATGTTTATTCTATGCGAACTTAGTGCTTATGGGTGTGATGGTGGAGTTGTCTTTTCTCCTTAAAATTGCAGAGAACTCCAGAAAATGGAAATATTTGGAGTGGAGAACCAAAGAAAACAGCAGTAAGAGTAACTCTTTTTTAAAAAAAAAAAAAAACTTTTGGGCATATGCTTCATTGAATGATTGTCAAAAGTATGGTCATACTATCTTCTTTGAAAAACTAGGTACTTGCTGTTGTGCCTTATCCACGGGAACCTGAAACTGAAGAGAGGCCCCAGAAATCACTAAATGAGAAGCAGCAGGTAAATAACCTCTTGATGTATTCAAAGATGACTTGGCATTGACATTTTGGGCAAGTGCTTTTTTCTTCTTTTACATTTCAAAAGTAAAATCCTTATAAATTTGCTTCCTTGTGCTTGATATGTAACCTTTTTGTGGGTCTAGGAGAACCAAGATCTGCTAATGAAGTGCATATCACAAGATCTAGGATTCTCAAAAGGCAGACCCATTGCTGCCTGTTTGATATACAGATGTCTTCTTCAGTGGAGATCATTTGAGGTTGAAAGAACCAGTATATTTGATCGTGTCATCCAGACAATAGCTGGAGCTATAGAGGTAAGGCTGGTTATGCAGTGCATGCACATGGAATAAAATATTTGCAGGTTGCACCCTGTTGTCGCTTTTTTTATTGCAAGTGTTATCTAAGGGGATTTTTCTCTTGAAAAAAGAGGGATTAAGACGATTAAACAGTGTTGAAAATAAGAACTTTTAGGTGGTGCTCCTCTCCTCCTACACGGGCAAATAAATGGAACAGCCTTTGAGCTTTGTACGTAAGTCACACACTAACAATAGCAAATTTTATTGATTGCAGTCCCAAGATAACAACGATGTGTTGTCATATTGGTTATCTAATTCTGCCACATTGTTATTACTCCTTCAACGGACACTGAAGGCAAGTGGAGCTGCTAGCCTGACTCCACAGCGCAGAAGAACACCGTCAGCCTCTTTATTTGGCAGGGTGGTGTCTCAGGTAAAAAATGCAGATTTTTTGCTGGTACTGTACCTCTTCCTGGTTGTCTGATACAACTTAAAATATTTATTTCACTATTAACTTTAGGGGCTTCGAGCATCACCTCAGAGCGCTGGGTTCTCATTTTTACCTGGTCGGGCTCTTGTTGGATTGGATGATCTGCGACAAGTCGAAGCTAAATACCCTGCTTTGCTTTTCAAACAGCAGCTCACAGCCTTCCTTGAAAAGATATATGGAATGCTTAGAGACAATTTGAAAAAGGAGATTTCTCCTGTACTTGGACAGTGCATCCAGGTAAAAGAGTTGGATCTTGCAGTCGAAGATGATCCTTATGTGACTATCAATAGTATTGTTCGATATGCGTCATGGATGAGAATAGTAGTATTGGTCATGATGTATCATCATCACCTGTATTGGGTGAGACGTATCTATATCAAATGCAAATGATTTTGCAAATTTCAAGGGGCAAATATTTGCTAATATCTACCAATATATTGCTATATATTGCCGTCACAATAACTTATCGTGATTTTATTGCGGTATCAAGAGTTTTGATGCAGTTATATATTAGCTGATATCTCATTTCATTATGCATGAATTAATAGACTCTCAGAAGCACGCAAATGCACAGCGCCCAAACACTTGTATATACGTCTGTCTTGGTTCAGCTAAAGATATGGCTGTGATATGTTGAGTAGTTTAATTGAAAAGTTTTCATGAAGGAAATAACCCAACGGTGAACGCTAGAATAAATTTCTGTGGAGCACAGAGGAGAACAGCACAAAGAAAATAGATGGCCAACTTGTATGGTGTTGGTTTATTCCTAGGAAGCAGCTTGCCCTTTACTTTAGAATCAACAATACTAAGACAATGCTGCAGCTCTCTATAGGGTTGCTGGACTAATGCCTGCCCGTCAAAAGTTCACTTCATCCTTCAAATAATTTAATTTTTCATTACTCTAAGCTTCCATCTCATGTAACATACATGTACTATTTGATCATATCATATGCAAATGTAGATCTTAATTCAATTCAACTTATGTCAATGTACACATATTAGATATGGAAACTTAATCCAACTCGAGTGGATTTCCTCAGAAAAATAGGAGAAAATCCTGCTAAAATCTTAATAACCAAACAACACATTTGCTAAGGGAACTTAATCCAATTTGACTACAGTTCCTCTTGAAAAAGAGAAAATCCAGCTTAAATCTTCATAACCAAAACAAACTAAACCTTCTGCCATAAGTGGGGCTGGCCACATGTATTCACTTCTATTCCTTTTATGTTGTGTACTTTGCTAGCTTTGTAAATGCAAGCTCACATCCAGTTATTTCTTTTGAACTCTTATGATCTTTCTCAGCCTCTTCCATATGGAGTCTCTTCTAATCCCTCACATCTCCTAATATGCACGGCATGTGGTCTATGTTTCGCATGACCAAATCACTTGAAACAAGTGTTGCTGCCCAACTTGTAATATAACGTTATTACGTACTCTCTCTCTCTCTCTCTCTAGCATGTCCACTTGTCCATTTCAATGTTGTCATGTCTGCCACAACCAATTTTTTGAACGTGTTAATTCTTGACCTCTTAGCACTTTGTTCCATATAGTATAACTGCCCTATACCCTGCTTACAATATTTTCCTTTGAATATGAGTAGTATCTTTAATCAGATAAGATTTTCGTAGAGCATTTCTATTTCATCCACCCTACTTTGGTAGGCTTCCGGTTCC
>JAODPA010067935.1:0-10390 GCA_025585075.1 Nepenthes mirabilis | reverse complement strand
AACTTCATTTCATTCACTCCGTCCATCACCGTCTCGTTAACTCCGGATTTCTTCACCTTGCTCATACGAAGCCACTCCGGATTTCACATGCATTCCGGTCAACATGCGTTGACCGGATTATGCTTTCCTTTATACGTGCGTTTGATCGAATTCTATTTTTTTCCAAGTTTTCGGTCAACATGCGTTGACCGGGTAACCCTCAACTTTCCTGGATCCTTTGATTACTTTAATCTTCCTAGATCCCTTGATCGCATTGACTCGAAAATTGAGATTTTCTATATTTTAGAATCTGGGTCGTCACAATTACCATTGTAATTTTTAGCACGTCTTAGATTTCGGAGCCTCCCACCTATTTAGTCCATCGGACCTCATTCTTTTTCGTCTGGTTTAAACTCATCATCATCATCATCTAAAAATTGAAGGGGTGAGCTAGAGAGCCCAACAAAGTACTCATGCATAAATCATGCATAGTCATGAACAGTGAGGCAAACAGACAGAATGCAATAGTGGCGTATATACACGTAGTTTCATAAAACATGGCCGGAGTCAATGCAAACAGATTCCAAAGTCATTTTTATGCAATTTGATTTCCAAAAACATGTTTCTGTTTCTAAATTCATTTCCATAAAAAACCAACTACATTTAAGGTTTGCAGCTCTCAACAATCATATCTCAATAACGGCTACATTTAAGGTCTACAATCTCGACCCTCTGAATCATCAAATTTCATAACGCTACATTTAAGGTCCGTAGTCATGACCAATCAAACGGCTACATTTAAAGCCTGCAGCTACTCGGCCATCAAACGGCTACATTTAAGGTCCGCAGTTTTGACCAATCAAACGGCTACATTTAAAGCCTACAGCTACTCGACCATTAAACACTTAGTTTCGTAAATCATACTTTTTTGAAAATCTAAGTCAAATATGCAATTAACCGGACACCATAAGGTCTTTCTTTTAATGTCTTAAAACAAGGGGGTCTTTTTCATCAAACTGCAGGAGGTCTTTTAACAAAAGCGGAGATCTTTTTAAACGTGCAATAGACGGACTTCTTAAATCATGCAAATATCGAAGTTCATGTAGATCGGCTAATAACCATATTTCGTGCATTTAAGTAAGCTAATCAGGCATCATGAAATAACAGATGATCAAAGCAAATTACCATAACATGCTTCACGTAGAAACTTAACAATATTCCTCGTCAAACTTTAACATAAATTCATCAAAACATGAACTTAAAAAGAAGGTGAGTACACTTACATTAAGTCATAAACTTAAAAACAGGGAGTACGCTTGCCTGAATCTCCTAACTTAGAGCCGGCGTGGAATTCTTTCTTGGTTCTTTCACAAGAAAGCTTAGCCGAGAACTTTCCCTTAACGTTTCCTTAAATTCTCTAATTTCGTATTTATAGACCTCGGTCTGACGGTAGTAGGTAGGGCATGTCAACCGATTATACTTCTTTGCTTGTTCCCCTTGCCTTCCTAGAAGGTCAGCGGGGTGGTTGGGAGTAGATTACTTACTCAAGTATGGTCATCCAGACCTTAATTAGTCATCACCAATCAATCAGATAGTCAACTCTTCCCTAGTTTCTCTTCATATTTTCCGGTCAACTGCCGTTGACCGGATAAGTTTCCCTTCACGTCTCCTAAGATAACGTTCATCGTCTCTGAAACTTAAGTCACCAAATTTAACATCTCCGGAGATCAAGATCTCCAGAACTAAAGTCTCCAAATTCAACGTCTCTGGGGATTAAGGTCTCCGGAACTTCACATATGGCCTCTGAAAATGGCCTCCCGAGAGCCTATCAAGGACCTATGGAAAAGTGGTCTCCGGAAGAACGTCTCCAATTCTCATTCAATCCTGCCCGAATAACGTCTCCGAAAAAATTGTCTCAAATTCATTTTCCGAATTCACATAATTGTCTTCGAAAATTGCGTTCATCGTTACCGGAAGCCTCCTTAATGGCCTCCGGAAAGCACTCATTAATCGTCTCCGGAGAACTGATCAATCTTCTCCTGAAAACCGTCTCCGGAGACTCCTCAATGGCCTCCAAAAATAGTCTTCGGAAAACTCTTTAATTGTCTCTGGAAATCTCTCCCTTTACCGTCTCCGGAGATTAAGGTCTCCAGAATTTTAGCATTTAATAACAACGTCTCCAAATATCAAGGTCTCCAGAAACTTTATTCTCTAAACTCTCAAGTCTCCAAATTTCAATCGTCTCCAGAGATCAAGGTCTCCGGAAACTTCATCCTCTAAATTTCAACGTCTCCGGAGATCATCCAAAGGTCTCCGAAAACTTTAGTCTCCAAACGTCTCCGGAATTCACTGCTCCCTTTTATCTTCCGGAGATCAAAGTCTCCGAAAATTATTGTTTTTTCTTATCTTCCGGAGATCATGGTCTCCGAAAATTATTGTTTTTTCTTATCTTCCGGAGATCATGGTCTCCGAAAATCACTGTTCACAGTCTCCGAAACAATGCCTATTTAGAACTTGGTCAAGGTTGCGTTAACCGTCTTATTGGGATTATAAAACAGTCGGCCATTGAGTCATAAGTCATCAGCCACAGCTTCCTCTCAACATTTCCTAAAACTGGTCAACACTATGGTCAACCATTCTGGTCAACCTCTTGACGCCGGTCAGCATTTTGATGCCGGTCATCATTACTCCCGACAACATCATTAAAATCTTCTTAAAATCGGTCAACATTACCTCCTAAATTTTCCGGTCAATAACCACATAATTTCGGTCAACTCAAACTACCCTGACTTGCCTTCTATTCTTATAATTGCTCATTCATTACTTCCGGTCTACTGACGTTGACCGGATAAGTACCATTTACATTTTCGGTCAACTGGTATTGACCAGATAAATTTCCTTTTACTCCAACATTATATTAACTTAATGACTGGGACTTTCTATGATTTAGAATCTAGGCCGTTACACAAAGCATATTGTGCACGCCAGTTATTTAAACTAAAATTTGAGATATTTGTAACTGTCGCATGAGTCATGTTTTTTTAGCATTCCTACAAAAAGCCAAGATGAATTGAAGACCTTCAACACATATCTCAGTGCTTTGGCAGATAAAAGCAAATACTCTTCAACTAATGGAGACTTCTAAGACTTGCCTGACTTGTAAGGGTCCAAAAGAGTGAAGTTGAGCAGCTCGTAAGGTCCAAAAGTATTATCACGAGGAATATTCCACCTTGTGAACATCCTCCAGACTCGTAGAACCTCACTGGAATTGAAAAGATGAGAATTATTGATAGCATAGACAGGAAAAAGCTTCAAATACATTTTCAACCGAGGTCCTTCTTCCCAAATGAAGGAATCAATCTCCAGCTGGTTAAAGTACATATGGAGACCGAAGGTTAGGTATTCCTCAAATTCATCCCTGTATGGGCGGAAATCTGAAAAACCAGGACTTTTCAACCGATATCCAATGAGAAAAGGCGCAGCACAAAAGCAAGACTTTATAGATGCAGGTGCAAATTCATAAGGAGGTGGACAATCTTGAACGGGACAACCAGTGGTGGAATTCAACAAATCCTGGTTGTCATCGTTACTTTGGCTTACAGATCCACAAAACTGGTGATTGCTTGTATTTGAGCACAAAGGATTCCCTTGAAGCCTGAAGAATGCAACAAACACAAGTCAGTATGAATACTTTCTTAAATGAAGGTAGTGTCCACAATGGTTCAGAGGTTTACAAAAGAGTAATGTTTGCTGGAATAGTGAGACTGCCAGGAATGTTTGACAGCTTGTTGTTTCGAAAATCCCTGCAATATTAACAACAAAAAAAAAAAGCATATGGATTGTTGAACAAATGACCTACAAGAAGAAAAAACTTAAAAGTGTCAAGAAATCATAGGTAACACAAAACAACACTGTCACCACCAAATAAAAAATTCATCTTAGTTTCATATATAAAAGGCTTTCCGTGCTGAGCATGACTACGTGATTGAATATGTATTATATATGTAATATACAGAAATTGTGATTTTAATACTAGGATGCTTACAAGATAAGTCTCTCAGCACCACTTAAATTTCTACTCTGCCAAATTGAGGAAGGAACAGAACCATTCAATGAATTATTGGCAAGCAACCTGCAAAACAATCAAGTATATAATAGCATCTACATTTTGTGATGTTATAAAGCCTCATACATCTTAAAAGAACTATGTGGAGTGGTTTAACTTCTACAATGCTAAGCAAAAGATTAACAAAGAAACCGGCAGAAATGAAAAGAAGCACGACAACTTACAGTCTCTGAAGATGGGGAAGTTTTGAAAGGTTGGCAGGAATAGTCCCAGTGAGACTGTTGTAGGACAACATGCTGCAATATTCACATATCATATGTGAAGAATATGATATAATTGGGATTATAAAAATTAAGCAGAGTTTCTAAAACAAATCAATTTTATAATAGATTAAAGCATGACAAATACAAAAACGACATGAACACCGAATAGATCTACATAATGGAGACACGTACATATTTGTCATATTATCGGAGAGCTTATATGGTGGTATGGATCCATTGAGCTGATTTAAACTGAGGTCTCTGAATCAATGATAGCAAATAACAAAAAAAATAATTGTTAAGAAATGAATTAGAAAAACAAAAAAAATAAAGGATAACTATAAAACTTATATAATGAAAAAAAGTTCATATTCAACCAAAACACTTAATATGTATAATATATAATTTAACACGTTATATGCTACTATAAAAATGACAGTAAAGATAATTATATTATATGTTGTTGTCAATAAAGTATCCAGTAGACACTAATGAACTTACAAATAAGTAAGGTGTGGCATCCTGCTTAGGTCAGGTATTGGTCCTTGCAAGCTGCAATTCCTAAGGCTCCTATAGATCCACCAAAAGCAAAGATAACTTGTACTTAACATTATGATTCACAAATTTAAATGGCATGAAGATCTACTAAATATGAACTATCCACTACATATCTCAGTTTTTTTACCAGCTGAGCAAAAGAATTTACATCAATCTTCCATATTTGGCAACAAAGAAGGTGAAAAGGTTTTTTATGATGAGTAATAGAGAAAGTCAAATCATAAAGAAAGCGCTGAGAATTTCTATGCCTATCTAATAAGTTCTATACTCGATCTCATTTGGCGAAAAACTAAGTTCTATACTCAATTTCATTTGGCGAAAAAATAAATAAAAAGGATGCAGAGGCTAATGCCTAATTCACATCCTGCATCATATTTTTTCTAGGCATCAAATTGTACATTTAAACCTGTTTAATTATATCTAGCTTGATATGGTACATTTCAACATGTTAAGCACTTACAACTTCAACAATTTGGACATATTTCCATAGGAGGAAGGAATTGTACTTCCACCAAAGTTATTATTATCAAGTTGACTGCAAAATAAAAAATAGAGAACCATTAGAACATTTTACTAGGATCCATACTTGTATAAGAAACAATAAAAAATTACCAGTTGTTTGATATAATAAAACATATACTACATTAACATTAACAGTAACATGATAATAGTTCAAACATATCGGATTAATAATATATTACTTTGGCTGGATTATTTGTAACTTCATATTTACAATAGAGACGTCGTGATCAATTAGACCTTTGATCCATTGTTTCAACAATCACTACAACTTTTAGTAATTCTTCAAAGAAATTACCCAATTTTTAAATATTTACGTCATAAAATTCCAGGACATATAAAAGCTGCTATTTAGCTAACCAAAAAATACTCCAGGACATAGGAGTGTTGTGCAATCATTGATGTGTAGTAATCCTTCTTGCAGGAGGGGTCATGGATCCAAAATTCGCTCCAAACCCTCATTCTAGACGACAAAGGAGGGGAGAAGCAATTCTTCGCCACCCAAAAAAAGTGAAGTAATCCTCTGCAAGTATCAAATGACAAAACTACTAAATGTTGGAGAAACAACATCACTTAGCCTTCATAGTGACAGCATATAGTTCTTGAGCACATTACTACTGAGTTATCTACTTCTACTAACTATGTAAAAAAGGAAAATTAGCAAATTAAGCAGGCAGCTGAATGTAGTTGTTTCTAGATAATTTCTGGAATCTGAACAATATAACAAACTTTTCCACCTTTATTGCTACATATATTATCATTCAGCATGAATCTTGGGAGATCTCAGGTACCTCTTTAGCTTTAACAAGAGAATAAATACTTCTCTAGCCAAATTCATGGTTGGAGTTATTCTATACATTGCAGTCTAGTCAATTTTAGAAATTGGAGGTTCAAAATTTTTAAAAGAGGATACTTAGGGAAACCTAAAAGAAACAACAAAAAGTAATGACAATAATATGAAAAATGCCAACAGAATAATAGCATAGTCATCTTATCCAAGTAAGAATAAGGCCAACAGAAAATCCGTTTCTACAAGCAAACAAGTGGAGAGATACTCATTCAGATTTGCAGAGTAAGGAACATACAGGATCAGCAATTTAGGCAGTTCGGAGAACTCATGTGGAAGATATCCAGATAAGTTGTTATTGTCAAGCAGGCTGCAATGATTTTGTCCCTTAGTCAACAAAAATTGGTGATACGGGCATAGCTGACAGAATATATATGAAACGGCAAGTAAATATTTTTTTTCTAAAACTGTAACAACTGGTACATCATATGCATGACTTCCCTCAAGTTGGCCAACAAAAAGAAAGATCTAAAAACCAACTTACAAGTGAATAAGGCTGGGTAATTTGGATAGCTCAGGTGGGATTTGACCACTTATTGAATTGTTGTTCATATGACTGCTCATAGGATACAGCATTCACTGGCATGCAATGACAGAAACAGAAGTAATTGAAAAAATTAAAAGAACCAAATGAATACCCTTACAAGTGCTTTGTTCTGTTCAAGTTTGCAAATGACTTAGGAATTGGTCCTGTTATTTTGTTTTGGTCAATTTGTATCCCGTCCAAGTAAGGTAGAAAACCAAGGCTGTCTGGTAAGGGACCCGTCAGTGGGTTTCCATTCAAGAGCCTACAAGGTAAGCAGAATTCAAGATAGAAGAAAATTACACAAGAATATGCAGTTATGCAATATGATATTTGAAATAAGTTAGACCAAAAGTGCAAAATTATCAGCAGCAGTGAATACAATTTATAAATAAATGGAGAAACATCATATTGCATCATCAATAGGCTCAATATATTAATCAAAAATATAATAAATGAGACGAAATGAGAGACGATTGACGTACAATAGTTTCAAGGATGTAATATTGCCTATCTCTTCTGGTATACTCCCACTTATATGGTTCCACATAAAATCCCTTTAAACACACAGAGAAGGGGAGAGAGAAAGGCCAGAAGTCAAAAAATAAATACAGCCAATAAAAGAAAGCAAAGCATTTAAGATTAGCAAAGGATGATGACGTGTGTGCACCCGCATGTAACAGAGAGAGAGAGAGAGAGAGAGAGAGAGAGAGAGAGAGAGAGAGAGAGAGAGAAAGGGGGAGATCCTCAAGATATGGAAGCTTAATTATGGCGTTAAATCCAGGAGGTCTCCATACAAGATTTCCAAATAAGACAAGCATTCAAGCTCTGATGATAAACTTCCCGACAGGTTCATATTTAGTAGTTCCCTGCAAAGCAAAGACAAGATTGAGAACATCACTCTTAAATATGGAGATCGCCATTACTAACAAACTTAAGTTCTCATTATGATAAACGAATATGGCTAACACAGTGACACAAGTAGTCAATGAAAAGTCTTTAAATTTCTCGAACTATATCACAGCCATTCCCAGTCTCGCACGCTCATCTGAGACTATAGCATATCCCAAGTACCATAAGATTCACGATGCTAATCAATTCATGAGAAATAGGGGCAGCAATTGTGTCAGGACATGTCATGTCATGTTTGATCTTTCCAAGTCATGTGCATGTCAAATACCTTCAACCTTAACCTAGTTTACCTTAAAATATGACAAAGCAAATTGTAAGAATGTCAATTAGGTCTTACATGATTCAGATACCTATGCTACGGAGTTCTCTTTAAGAGAAAATTAGTTCAATTAGTGTTCATTGGCCATTAACAATATGAATATTATAACCAAACCCATCAATTGCATTATGAAATAATATTCTTCAAAGGTAAACAAGAAACTCCCAACAATGGTGCTGAGGAAGCATCAAGCGAAAGGTACAATGTAAGTAATTTAACTGCCTAAGAAAATCTCAGGAAGTCAGAAATATCAACTTCAATAAAAGATGGCAACAATTTAGACCAAGACGAGTACAAACTAAGCCAACCAAGATAGAAACCAAACATATTTAAGCTCCTTTTATTACTACAATATCAGTCATCAATCCTCAAATGAGCCACAAAGCAGCAAGAGGAGTAAGGAAAATATGCTCACATTTAAAAACTCTTCTTCTGAATAAAGGAAAAATGCTCATATTTAAAAACTCTTTCACTGAATCTAACTTACTACTATAATCAATTAAATTAACTGTCCAATGGGAAAAATTCTGTCTTCCAAGCTATGTTAGTCACGTCACATCAACCCATTTAGTGATCATGCCAATTTTGCTAGCCTACACCCAAAAACACCACGTCGCACTGGCACTGCAATGTCGTCATATTAGAAATTGCCAACATAACGAGCAAGCACTGCCCACTACATCTGATCTCCAAATCTTCATTCTATTTATTTCTCAATGAATTAGAAAACATAGATTTGAGCCAGAGATATGGCAGCAAGTCCTCCGCAACCATGGGTGGACTAATGTTCTAATAGGTGTAAAAGTTTTCATTGAACATAAAAAGGATACCCTTAAAAAATTTTGACTATTTTTCTTAAGATCCTCGAGTTCAAGTGCCAATTTTCGTATTGTTTGTGATCAACTATGACAGGTTATGTGCAAGCTCTAAGATGTACCTTCTCAAAAATTTCTCAGGAAAAAAAAAAAAAGAGTCCAGAAAAGCTATACTTCAGCAACCCTCAACAAAAACTCATTAATTATCTTAATAAGAAAATCTGGAAGAAAACAGAAAGGAGACTTGTAGTACATTAAGTATGTGTATAATAGGTCCTTAGGCAAAAGAGAGAGAAGAAACTTTTACGTCAGGATGCGACATTTCTGCATTTCTCTTATGCCAAAGTTCATAGACTCATTGCACATACTTTAAAAAAAACTAAGAATTATAACTGTACAAGAATGACATTTCAATAAAAAAGCAAGAGTGAACACCATAGGACAAGCATTTTATAAATTATCACCGGATTGTCTTTATCGAGGTTAATCAAGTCCACCTAATGCACATCCATTTACTTATCTCTAAATGAAGAGAATATATACATATTGAAAATGAAAAAACACGATGGCAGTATGCTTATGCTGTCAAATCTCCAAAATTTAAAGCGCAAATTTGGAAAAGGCTTACAATTCCTGGACATGTAAATAGCCATCATCCATTGTCGTATTATAGCATACAATCCCGGTCCACTTGGAAGTGCATGGGTCTCCTCGATTCCAATTATTTAAATTCTTCATTGGATCTTTTAAACTTCTTTTAATGGCCAGCAATGCCGTAACTGTGAAACAGATAATAAGCATAAGTCATCCAGCTGAAATGTGAATCTAATGTTCACCGTGCATCAGGGTACTAAGAGAAATCATGCTTGGAAACATTGACAATTCGCATCAACAAGCAAGGGCGAGCGGGTCCATGAAAAAAATTTTCAGTGGGTCACATTATGGATTACTTCATAAAAAAAGTAATAGGCACGAAAGAATTGTAGAACGATATTTCCCTTCTTATTTTCTTAAGAATAATATTCTTCAACTATAAAAAATTTTATTCACCTAGCATAATATTTTTCTTTTGGTTTCTTAAAAATAATATTATTCAACCATAAAAGTGTTATTTACCTAGTGAAATAACAATAAGCCAAACTTTCTTTTTAATTTCAACCATAACAAAACACTTCTTTCTCCATTAATGTCAAAAAATTAAAAAATAAAAAATCTACATCAATAGTTTAGTATTCTAATTTATTTTAGCCAAGTTGACTACAACTTCACTTAACCTTGTCTTATCGAGCAATAATTTATATATCAACATGTTTATATTAGTATCAATTTTATCATCAGTTGATTAACAAGAAACTTCTTTTTTATTACAATA
Organism: Nepenthes mirabilis; assembly: GCA_025585075.1. Taxonomy (NCBI): domain Eukaryota; kingdom Viridiplantae; phylum Streptophyta; class Magnoliopsida; order Caryophyllales; family Nepenthaceae; genus Nepenthes; species Nepenthes mirabilis. Next base: position 217 of record JAODPA010067935.1, on the reverse strand, counting down.
TAACTATTAAAGATGATGGGAGATAAGGACAGAAGAAAATATTTAGGAGTTTAGATTTCAAATGACGGATGAAAAATATTGGTAAATGAGATAATACTTAGATACTAAATGAGAAAGAGCAAAAAAAGTGACTAGCAAGAGTGAGAGATTTATAGTGTGTTCGATTACAGGAAATGCAATTGATGATGTAATATCCCAAATATTTTTTTAATAATTA
>JAODPA010067934.1:0-10390 GCA_025585075.1 Nepenthes mirabilis | reverse complement strand
GGAGGAGGGGAATGGTGCCGGCGTCAGCGGCGCACGGGTCGGCGGCGGCCGTGCATGGTGGTGGCTAGCTCGGCGTCATGGTGGAGCAGCGGCAACGGCCGTTAGAGCTCAGCGAGAGGAGCCTTGCGAAGGAGAAGGGGAGAAAATGGTGGTCTTCAGGTCTGATTCAGAACTCAAACTAGTTGGAGAAAATGTAGAGCACGTCGAGGTAAGTGTTTTCATACTCAGTATTTGTTCTCTTGTGATTTTTATTCGCTCTCCATCGGATATTATCGTTCCGATACCCACCCAAAACATGAAAATCATATAGCCCATGATTAATGATTGATAAATATATAGTTAATTGTCCGATTTATTGTCCAATTCATTTGTTTCGGTACCACCAAACCCTAATCCCGTAGCTTATTTGGGTCCCCCTGTTTCCTCCTTAAATAAACGTCAAAATGACTCTAAAATGTGAATTATCAAGTCCTAATTATGCATATATATCGACCGGACGTCTGATCAGACAAGAATCGATCCGTTCACGGCGTCTAAACTCTCTAAAACGCCACTGTCACTGTTCATCCGAAATAAAATGGAAATTTTGCATATTTTCACCCATGTATTATGTTAAATTGACCTCAAAATTTGAATCACCACGTCCTAAATGTATATATAAGTCGGCTATGCGATCGATCTCGCACGTTTCGACCCGTTCGCGGCGTCCGGGCCCTCTCAAAGGGCGCTGTTACTGTTCACCCGAGACAAAAAGGGGAATTTGTATGTTTTTTCCCTCATGTTATGTTAAATTGATCCAAAAATATGAATAATCACATCCCAATTGTATGTATATATCGACCGGATGTCTGATTCCACAAGAATCGACCCGTTCGCAGCATCCGGGAGCTTTAAAAGTCCCATGTTACTGTTCATCCGAGTTGAATGGGCAAAAATTGCATGATTCCACCTATTTAATGCTTATGAAATTTATATCTAATTGATCATGTTAAATTGTAAGCCATGAAAATGTGCAAGTGTGCACCGGAAGCAGGAGAATGCGTCCCGGAGGCTTCTAGGGTTGTATTTGATCATCGGAGATAAGTAAATCCAAACTCTCTTGTGAGATTGAATTGAATGGCTAAAAAGGTTTAAATTCCAAAGAAACGAATGAACTGAGCAAGTAAATGGATGAGGAATCTACCAAAGTACGAGATGATGGATTTGATCTCCTAGATGGAGATATGTGTGGATTTGGTCTCCTGGATGGAGATAAGGATAGGAATGTGATTTCTCGATTGAAAAATATGATGTAATTGTAGTGGATCTTCCCTTAAGGAAGGATTAATTCTGAAACTAGGACCATGGTTCATAGGGGTAGTATTCTCTGGTTTATCATGTCAATCACGGTGTGAACCTAAGAAATACTTGGCCATGTATTCTGGCCGCTCGTGGAAGCGGGTGATGTTCGTGGTACGCTTTAAGATACTACTGTGGAAGAATGATGTTTGCCCTAGTCCCCGGGAAATATGGGGCAATTGAGATGGTCGAGTGCTGCAGGCCTAAAATATAGCCGATGGTCGAGTACTGTAGACCTAAAATATAGCCGATGGTCGAGTACTGCAGATCTAAAATGTAGCCGGCCTTAGAACGTGTGGCAGACACATTCCTTTTCTCGTTCTCTCATATCGTTGGTTAGCACAATCTACTAACCCGGATCCACAAAGATTGATGAAAGCAATAAAAATGAATGAACGTAACCAGAGTAAACATGCAAACTAAATGATTTCAGATGTTCCCTCTCCTCGTATGCTTCCTTTATTCGAGTATATGTTTCCCCAACCCAATTACTGTTTTTCCTATTATTTACTGTAGTTAATGATGTATGATTATATTTGTTGAGCTGTACGCTCATTCTTACTGTTTCTCCTTCCAGATGAGAATATTAAGCCGGTGCCCGATTATTTAGAGCAATGAGAGAGACTTGTTTGAGGAGATTAGTTGGATGTCGAAGGCTTGAAGTTTTGGATACGTTGTTGTAATAGAATATAAATAGTCTTTTTTTGGTAAGTGAGTATTTTGGATTAATGGGAGAAAAATTACAAAAAAATATGTTTATCTCCAAGTATTTTGACTTGAAAATAAAACATACCCGCTAAGGCATACCCCGAGCGGACATTACATCAAAGTATACAAAATGGCCTCTAGGAGGACAGCGTTTGCCGAAAACAACAAGAATATAAAGAGTCATGTTGGATTAATGTGATTTGTTATTATTTTATGATTATTGTTATGCTTTCGCAGGTTTCTGGATTTAGCTATGCTTTCGCATTTATGTTGATGTTTTGGATTTCGTTTAGTTCTAGACGGTATCTCTTTACACCCAATATGGTAGATAGGAGTATTGTGTTGGAGCCATGGATGGTATGACGATTGTGATCCTATATATTATGTTGTAGGCCAAAATATTGATTTTTGGATAGTTGTGTGCTTATACATGCTATTTTAAGCATGTTATATTTTTGATTTTTCGTCTAGTTGTAGAGAAAACTCTACCGAAATTTCTACAGAATCCATAATGATAAATTATGGGCTTAAATTTATGTTACCATTGATAGAAGTTATTTAAGGAGAATAACCCAGTTCGTCACAGTCATCATCATGGGAGGCGATGTCTCGAGTCGACGTGCTGGTTGGAGCACGTATATTGACTGTGCTTGTTTATTAACATGTAGTGATAAGACTTTCTAGTCATTCCCACATACGACACTAATGATGTATCCATGGATCCAAATTATTGTATAAATTATGGGGCCGCTTGATCTTTTTCGGGCGGTCGAATTGAAACGGGTCCGATCTCTATCACTTTGAACCTAAATTCTACACATCATAACTAACAATAAGAGGTCAGAGGAAGGCAAAAATTCACTCTTCAGTATATTCTCTGACATTTAAGGAAAAATTTTTCTCAGATGAATAGAAAAATGGAAATATGTGAATGATGCATGGATGCATGTAATTAAAGATTGAGTACTTGGATGTGCTCGGCTAAGAAGCGGCTTGAGGAAATTAAGGATAGAGCTTCGATGAATGCACCTACACAAAGGGCAGCTTTAAGAGAATGATGATTGGGCTCCGCTAAATGCGCTCGACCAAGAGGCAACTTAGAGAGATGAACAATTGAGCTTCGTTAAGTGTGCCCGAACTAGGGGTAACTTATTAGAGAGAAAGAGTTCTACACTTGTTGAGGAGTGGTTGGTTGATGAATGCAATTACGAGTGGGTGGCTAACCGGAGAAGGAAAAGATCCTTGGGTGTTGATGATGAGGAGAATAACACTCGCTAGTCTCCTTTTTGGCTAGAAACGGAGACGCAATCTCTGCCATGCACTATGAGCCGCCTTCACCAACTTTGCAGCGTGAGGACTCAGAGCTAATGGGAGGCCTGCATGACCATCGGTTGGAGTAAGAGAATAAGACCTCTTAGGGGATAAGAAGAGAGTGGGCATGCCTTCTGGTTCTTCTTTCTGTATGCTCCTACTTTCTCCTTTTTTCCTTTGTTCTCCCTTTTCTTTTGTCTCGCTAGACTCTTCTTTGCCCATAGGGATGAAAGAGTATTTATAGCGTTGGAGTCGGTTCAACTTACTTGGGCACCAAGGCTGGCTACGGGATATTCCTTCCTTTGTTGTGGCAATCATGAAGATCATCGCTTCCTTTGTTGTGGCGATCACGAAGATCTCCGTGCAGTGATTGCGTTTTTGGAGAGATTTGTTAAATCATAACTTCCATCCTAGAGAGTGCGCGACCTTGGGTAGAATATTCTGAAATATTTGTTAAGTTGTATATGGCATTTTTTAAAAGCATTGCCTAGCTAATTGTTAGAGCCTTGTAGTGGGTATCACTAGGTCACGCTTGCGGGCCAAGATGGAGCTCTATCGAGTCATTGATTTGCTACAATTCGGACTCTACGCTGGTCCACGGTATTGGGCCCATCATGTCATTTCCCAGATTCTTACATCCGTTATTAACATTATTCATATGAATTATCCTTTTTGCTCAACGATATTGCTTATTACAATCAAAAGGACGTGCGCTTACCTTATAATTATCTGTATATCACAACAAATCACAGGATCCAAAAGAATGTCACATCATTAATGGCACTGACATTCATTCCACAATAACATAATGTTAGCTTCGTGACAAGGAAATATGTCAACTAAAATTCCAAACTTATCTTATAAAATTTTGTCAAAACTTACAAGATAATCATATAAAATTTGCGAACACACTTCCAAATTAAAATACATATATTCTTGAGATGCTTATAAAATTTACAAGTCTATACATTATCACTTAAAATAAACTACTAACGTTATTACTGTTACATCACAACTAATATTTCTTCTTTATTTTTGTTCATTAGGTGTGAACTCCTATAAAGCGTGTGAAAGATAAGAAAAATAGTAAGAGTGAGCTAAATTCTCAGTATGAATATAATAATCAAGGATATGCATATTTTTATCAAAAATACATCATAGGAAGGAATAGGAATCGTGATATATATATAAATACATATAAATTTTCAGAACAATTTTTATAATGCAATTAACTTTCTTATTCTTGTGCATTTTTCTTTTAATTTGTCAATACATTCTTACCTTATATATCTTGAGAAATCAGGGCTAATAGCCCTTACCAGCTAATGGAGTGGTCAATAGAGGAAAGGCTTATGTAAATTCACATAATCTAAGATTATATCCTCGATAATATACCCCGAAGACAGGGTGATACATACCAATTATATTCTGATAGACGGGGCCACAAGCCATCACGCTTCCTCCCCCCCGTGGCGCTAGGGGCAATTTCTCAATTTTCACTGTAATATTTTAAGGTATGCTAGTGAATATTACCTGCTGAAATAAATTCTTCGTTCAGTTTTTTTACTTAAAATTTCTCATCCCAGAGAAAATTTATATTTTCATGATACCATATTAGCTTCTACCCGTGTATAATGTATCATATACATTTGCAACAAAATCACGATAAAACGTATTGTAAAAATAAGTTCATATAAATTTTTATATGTGCTAGCTAAATTTTTAGACAACATATTATTCGATTTTCGGTCCATAAATTCTATAATTTTACCAGTTCACTAACCGGTTCGGCTCTATTTAATTCCTTCAACCAGTTTAATCATAAAATCAGTTTGTGGACCAGTTCAGCCTTTAGTAATATATTGCCAGTCTTATCACATGAGCGAAGTCACCATTTTCCATAAAATAAGTGGTCAGTTCATCATTTTAGAAGAATCATACACAAATCGATTCAATTTACTTAATTTCATGCTAAAATTGAGCTAGTTGTTGGAATTGGTTTGGTTCCAACTTCTAACAACCAGTTCACACAATGATGAGCCGGTTCATTAGATATTTAATTAGTTTACTATCTTAACATACCGTATAATACTAGTTCACCAATTAAGGCCTGGCCGGTTTACCCAATTTAACAAAACTATCAAGCTGGTGTAATGGCCGGTTCAGTGACAGTGTCCGGTTTTAGTGCAGGTTCAATGGTCAAATCATTATGAAAAATTATTCTACTTATATTTTCAGAATCAACACATAATTTTGGACCCGTTCATATAAATTTCTAATTTTATGCTTGCCTGGTTCAAAGTTATACACTGATTTTAGTGCTAAAATCTACATCTTGATGTATTCTGGCCGATTCAATGACACTTACCTTTCCTTAGGCTGAACCGATCAGATTTTTAAAAGGAATTTTAGCACCAATTTTATAACATATTGCCGATTCATTAAAGTGCCGTAATTAATTTTTGTAGAGCTTGAACCGGTTGAAAACTTGGTGAAAATAGTAACTAAAAATCAGTATTAGTTGTTGCTCTGTTCCAGCCGGCTCAATTTACTAGTCATCTTTATTTCCATCGAATTGGCTGGTTTTATGAGATATAATTTCACTAAAAAATATGGTAATTTAGCCAATATCTTAAAGTATTTACACTATAAATTTTATAGCATGAATCAATCAAAGATGGTATGCATAAATCAAACATCAGCAAGGTTCTACAACAGATTCTGCATATGGCATAAATCTATCTTTTGCCTAATATAGCATGGTTATGGCATGAATTTAGAGTATTGAGATGACGATACTCAAAGATAACAACAAGAATTTAATAACAAATCAAAGAGGTAACAATATTCTTGCCTAATTTAAAAAGAATTAAATCTAATCTCCCAAGTCCCTCAATTGATATTTGAAAAAGCACGTTTTGTGCTAACATGAACAATCAAGTTTTGACCCCGATAAATAGTAGCGGAAGCAAAAAATAAATATTCAATACACGTAAAGAATATTTATTTCTATATACTAACGAGACAACAAGCATGCACAATATATATAACAATGAACAATAATAATAAAAATACGATTTTTGGTGACGAAGTGAAAACTCGATACCCACGGTAATCGAGAAAAATACTCCGGGCCTCAACGGTCAGGGAAGCAATGCACTATGAAAATAACTTACAGATCGGGTGGTAACGACGCGCTAACCTAGCCGACTTACTCCCGTCACGTGATCCCTACCAAAGAACTCCTTGGATTTGCCCGCAGCAACGGAACCGGACACCTTCCGGTCTTCACGTCAATCTTCCCTCTCGTGCCACTTGAAGTGCCAACCACGATCGGATCTCCTTCTTCACGAACCAACGTCTCACACGAAGGTAGAAGGATGGAAGAGTTTAAGTAGAAAAGCAAAACGAAGAGAAAAACCGTTAGAACATGAGGCACAACGTTATAGAACGTAGTAGGTTCGATTTTCTCAAATGGAGCAAGATGAAAAGGAAGAAGAAGGCTCTTCTCTCAAGTAGAATAGCTCCAACACTCTCAAAAGAGGCTCTAGCGTGCTTAGAGTTTCATAAAAACATAAGGCATATATTTATAGAGGGGGCAAAAACGCGTTCAAAAATTTTGCCCGTTGGACCGCCGCTCGAGCGGCCGGAAGGTGAGCAGCAGGCGGGCGACCTACTGAATTTTCGGCTCGAACGACAAGCGAGCGGCCACCCTACTGTTTTTTGCGCTCGAGCGGGAAACGAGCTCATGGCGAGCAGGCAGGCTTTGGATGGGCTCGAGCGACTGGAGAGCGGACCGAACGGACTTTAACCCGACAACCCACAACCCGACATCGATACAATAATACATATGGTCACTAAATATGCCAATTTGACAAAAGTCTCTAACAATATTCACTCACTCGATTTTGTTCTTCACCATTTATTCTCTTTGATTTTCCCTTCTGTATTTACCTGTTTTCTTCCTCATTTCTCTTATTTATTTTCTTGCCTAACATACTTGGTTATTCCAAATTAATTTGGAGTTTCCATATAACCCAAATTACTAGCAAACTCTCAGGTATTCCTGAAATTGAATTAACTAACTTGGCTGATTTGGGGACTTCCAAGTTTTACCATTTTCCTTTATCTTATTGGAGCTAATTTTGATACATAGATATTCCTTCATTATACCGTGTGTCTCGTATTTTTTTATGCCAAAGTTCATATTTTAATTAATCAATTTAGTTGGTAAATAAAATTGAAAAAATTTGGTGGAAACTGGGTCACCCTTCTTCTCCTCCTAGAGCTATGCCTCACTTTTATTCTCCTTTTCTTTTTTTCTTCTTTGTTTTCTTCGTTTGAATATTTGACTAAGGCGGTATATGTGAGTATAAGTGTCGTGTGATAATAAAATTGATGAAATTATATTTAATTTTTACTTAATTCTTAGTTATAAATGCATGAAATCAGCATTGCTGATTTTTTCTTGTTGGAATCGTGTGTGTGAGTGTGTTCCCATGGATTTTTCTTTAAATTTTTCACTTAGTATGATGTTTCCATATGTGCAGAAGATCCTTAGCCCATGTATAGATTGAATACTTTGTGAAAAGTTTGGAAATTAGTTGGAATTATGCAACTGCCGAGCAGCTGCTATCATGCCAGGTTCCTTTACTGAATTTTGCTGATTTTCAGCTATGTGTGTATGTATTTGGGTGTTATAATATATATAATTTTAATTAATTAATTTAATTTATACTATATTTGATCAATCAGTCCGAGTACAAATTTGGTAATCGAATCATGTTATTATTGACCGAAATTAATTTGATTACTAATCGATTGAAAATTCTTTAACTGAATTAATTTTCTATCATTTATTCTATTTTTCATTAATCAGAATTGAAGTCGGTTTTATCAATTAAATTTTTATTACATTTCGGAGTGAGTTACTAACTTTTGGATTTTGATCATTTATTAATTTTAATTTTTCATATATTAATTTTGCTTATCGAATTATGAGTTATAAAATTTTGATCCTTATATTCTACCCTCCTAAAAAAAAATTTAATCATCAAAATTTGCACATTTTCATCCCTATTTTCCTCCTCGATTAGATAGGGAGATTTCCTTAGATTTGCTCTTATATTTCCATAATAATTCTTTAACTGAATATTGTCCCAAAATTTTATAATTGGAGAAATCATCTAAATTTCTAAAATGAGATTCTCAAAATTTCAAATCGAATCTTAATATGACAATTTAATTTGAGTATATACATATCATAGTGGTTCATCTGTCCAGAGCAAAACCAATCAAAATTTTATTTTTTTGTTTTATTAAAAACCTCGAATAGCCCAATAATTTTTAATCTTGATTCATTCTTTGTCTTCTAAGCTCAAGATTCTTTTTTTCAAAGATATGGTTATTTGTATCATCTTAATTAATCTTTCCCCTTATTAACAGAAACCCTATTTTTCTCCCAAATAAAAATCTCGAAAGGATTTATCCTATTATTTGATTTGGCAGCCATGTTCAATGAGTGATAATGTTGACATCCTAATTACCCTTTTTCCTTTAACATCAATGTCCTGAATTCAATTTTCAATTTGAATTTCCTATGCCAATTGTCAATTCAAATCTTATATCCAGTATTATGGCCTACATGCTTTTGCTGCGCTATTCTGATTAATCTTTTATTTATATAACATAATATTTACTAGAAAATTCCAAGGATATTGATATCACTAAGATATAAATTATGAATCCTTATACATACTAGCTAAACTTCCTTAGATGAGAATTTCTATCTTTTTTACAAGGTAATCTCAATTTCAACAATTTATAGAATACTTTGTTGTATATTCCAAGGTACTAAAATATTTATGGTAAGATATTTGGCTGGTACTTTCCTAATTTTGATATGAGATTTCTGAAATCAGTACTAATTTTGACATAACCTTAATAATATTTTCAAGTTATTAAGAATATCCTCGAATTTCCACGTAACTAGAGAATACTTTATAATCTCAACAATTTCGCAATGTGATCATGTACACCAAATAACACAGCATTCATCATCCTTATCTCTTGATCGACTTGTCTTTATTATAATTAAAGTTCATAGTTTGAATTATAAGTTATATTATTCTTATCGATTAATCTATATTATTTATAAATCAAATCATTCCTTTAGATCACCTAATTCAAATTACTCTCTTAATATTACCCTAACGTTTTGTATGTCATAAAAATTATTGATCATATTTACTGACCCAAATCGAACTCCTAAGGTGCATCATATTCATACCCAAAAATCCCACAAGCATCATTTATATAAGGTCTAATCCCCAAGTTAACAATCAAACTTAAAAATATAAACGAGGGTATAAACTCTAAATTTTTCAAATACATATACTGGAATTTAAAATTTTTACCTACTACACTTGACTTCCATGTTTCATCATTTCTTAAGCCTATCCCAAAACATTAATCACATTAGCTAATTTAAATAACCAATTTAAGGTTTTAATCCAAAATTAATCAATCAATCCAAGGTTTTAAACTGAAATCTAGCAATCTTAAATCTCAACCCAAAATTATTGAAATCTTGACCTCAATCCCAATTCAATCAAGCTTAACCTCAAACAAAATAAATCAATCTATGTCCTAAGGTAGTTTTCTTATTAATTCTCAAATACCACCTGTCATGTCTCAAATTCTTATATCCGTCATTAATATCATTTATATGAATTATCCTTTTTGCTCAACAATATTACTTACTACAATCGAAAAGAAGTATACTTACCTTATAATTATCTGTACAACACAATAAATTACAAGATCCAAAATAATACTACATCATTAATGGCTCTAACATCAGTTCCACAGTAACATGATGTCACCTTCGTGATAAGAAAAGATGTTAACTAAAATTTTAAACTTATCTTATAAAATGTAAAACTTACAAGATAACCACATAAAATTTGCAAACACATTTCTAAATTAAAATACATACATTCCTAAAATTCTTATAAAATTTACAAGTTAATAT
>JAODPA010067933.1:0-10390 GCA_025585075.1 Nepenthes mirabilis | reverse complement strand
ATACTTATATATCAATATATTCTCATGTAAAAGTTTTTATGGTAATAAATTACATAAAATATGATGTTACAAAAAGTTGTTAAGCATATCGTTCTAATACTATTGATACTCAAAACGGTGCGTTTAGAACTTTTTCTCATATTTATTAATAAAACCATAGGAAGGCATCGTAAAATTCAAAAAGAGCCGTTTAGTTTTCGCCTTTCGCCCACCGTTCTTTTTTTCCCTCGTCAATATGCCGCCTTTCATGGTATTACAATATGACCGTTAGAATATTAGAGACGATGCAAGAGCCTTAGAAATTCAACAGTGGTTTGTCTCTCCCGTCAGTTATCTTCCCAAAATTGGAGTGTTGCTGGGTAGAGAGATGGAAGAGAGGCTTCCGTAGGATTGTCACCGATGGCAGTGTCAGCGGCGAGCAGAATGAGCACGGAGATCGTAAGGTATTATTCATAGACAGATCAACTTGGAATTTATAATTGGGAAGTCTTAGGGTTTGTAGAGTTTCAGTTATTGATTATTTGAATCAATTCGCCAGATCGAGCACCTGATATTCTATCTTAACACTTCCGCATGTCTCCTTCTACTTCAGGATGGAAGAGCTGAATCATAAAACGAGCAGTCGCGAAGCCCTAATGAGTTTCTTCTCCCCAAACTAACTCCAAGCAGCCACACCGTTTATCGACAATGGATGAAATCCTATGGAAGGATGATTAACCAACGAAACACAGGAAGAGAGAGATTACTCCAGTTCCAGCCACTGTGGTGTCGCAGGCTCCTATTACGTGGAATCAATTCAATTCCAGGCGCTTTCTCGCCGTATTTTTCGCATGCTCCATCTTCTTTAATTCCTCCAAACAGAACTCTTCACAATTCCAGAGACCCATAAGAAAGAGGGTCTTCTATATGCGCATCGACTTTGAATTTAACATTGACGGTTTGTAGGGTCTCTGTTCTTGATTACTTGAATTCGCCAGATCGAACGCTTAATGTTCTACCTGATCACCACAGAACACTTCTCCCTATCTCCTTTCACTTCGGGATGGAAAAGTTGAAGCATAAAACGAGTAATAATGAAGACCTAATGAATTTCTTTTCCCGAAACCAACTCCAAGCGGCCACACCGTTTATCGACGATGGATGGAACCCTATTGAAGAATGATTACACGGGACGAGAGAAATTCTCCATCCCCAGCGACTGTGATGCCGCAGGCTTCTGTAAGTTTCTCGCTCCGACGGTGAAACAATTACCCGGAAACAATTCTTTTCCCGGTGCTCTTTACCCTCTATTTTTTTCCATACTCCCTCTTCTTCAATTGCTCCGAACAGAACTTCTCACAATTCAGAAACTTCATAGGAGAGTTGAACGTGTGCGTTGACTTGCTCAACCGTCGCCATTGGACTATCTTCCAGAAACTTCTTCACTGTACCTATTTATTGTCAATTCTGAAATTCTTGTTGATTTGATATAATTTGTGGATAAATGGAAAACCCTTCCCTGCTACAGCTCTCTCACAGTTTGAAATGCTTTAATTTGCAGAGAAAAGTGAGGAGGGTGGTGAATTCAAATTGTGCGATGTTGGAAGAAAAATTCAGTGTTGTTAGAGCAGAGAATTTCAGCCAACTGATTAGGGAACTAAAATGAATGGTCCGAAATCGCTGGCCAAGGGTTTACATTTTCTTCCTCCTCAACTCCCTATGGTTTGCTGCGGTGGTAAATTTTTGTTTTCTTTTCTGAATCAGGATTTGAAAACGTCAACCTCCACCGCATGGTCCAACCACCCATTTTTTATCGTCAACTATTCCGGTAATCCAATTGCCTCAATGCTGATCAGAAATTGTGAATCAGATTTGACAAATCTCTTGAAAAATGTAAAGGGAATCTTAGGATTGCTGGGTTTAACACCCAGATTCACACATAACCCGATCGTAGCGGAAAAACCTGAACCCCCCGTTGGCTATCAGCCACCTAGAATGTGTGAACAATGAATATAAGAATGCACAATAATTTTTAAGGTGGAAAACCCTTTTCAATCAAGGAAAAAATCACGGAATAAACTCTGAATAAAATTTTACTATATAAAATCGGTTACAAACCCCAGAGACAGAGTTCCAGCAACCTACTCGAGACGGAGTAAGAAAATAATTTTCAGAGTAAGGAAACTTTCATTCCCTCTTATCTCTATTTTTTTTCTATCCATTGTCTCACTGATGGTACTCTCTGGCTCACTAATTTTACAAGTGTGGCGACGGATAGCGAACAATGAAAGCTTCCTTCTGCACTTTGCTCCGTTCCACCATCCGTTTCACGTTCCACCGCTGCTCTGCCGCACCTGCTTCTGAAACGCTTGGTGCGCTTTATAATGACGCTGGCTCCAAATTCTATCTGCTCACCTAGCCTTATATTGGAGATAATTTGTCACACCAACTTTGTCATTTTTTGCGCCTTCATCGGTTTTTGCGCTTTTCCAAACGGTGCATGCTCTACAAAGATAGCTTACCAACTTTGAAAATCAACTGCTTGCTCTGAAAAGCCTGCCACCCACTCTTCAGTGCCTCATCTACCAATTTCACTAGGTCGACTCCTCTGAACTGGCGTTGCTTGGTCGCGCTTTTGTATTAGCGCTCTTAGTTGGCTTCATCTCAACTTAGTCGGCTGGCCTCCTTGGCCAGCTTCTTCTCTCTCAGCCGGTTAGCTTCCCTAGCCGACTTCTTGCTATCCGGCCGCCTGGTTGGCCGACTTCTTGCTATCCGGCCGCCTGGTTGGCCGACTTCCTTGCTGCTCAGCCGGCCGGCCGACCTGCTTTCCTGTCGGTCGGACCAAGAGCAGCATTATTGCTGCTCTTTTGGTCATTTGTTGCGCACGTGCGAACACTCCAAATTTTTCCTACTTCGAGATTTGCCCACCCTGGCAAATGGTCACTCCGACATTTGCCTACTCCGACAAATTGGTCTCTCCGATATTTGCCCACTTCGGCAAATCGGTCTCTCCGATCTTTGCTGTAGCCAGTTTGCAGCACTCCAAATTTCGTACAAAGCCCTGTGCGATTTTCCGATGATACGTCCGTTTGTTGAGCTGCCCACAAGGAAGTGACCAAATCCAACAAGGATGTCTTCAGAGGTTCTCCAAGTCAATTTAAAGCTGCTTCTTCTCTCTTAACTTCACTGGAATTCCTTCATCTCTTATGCTCATTTGAATTTTGACTGAAAATTCAAATATTTGATTTCACTAAGGTAGGATGTGCAGTGCATCTCTTTGGTTTGAGATTGCTCTTCACTATGGTTTTCAGTCTTTATTTTCACTGTTGTTGAATGTTCTTCACTAATAACTAAATATTTTATTTACTATCTATCTGATTTTCTTGCCTTTAGCAATTGGCAGTATTCTTTTTCAATTGTTTCTCCAATTGGGCACTGTTTCTAATATTTGTTTGTTTTTTTTTTTTTAATTTTTTAAAATGGACAGGATTGATTCTTATTTGTTTGACTCTAGAATTAGTAGAGGAAGGAAGCGATGATTGGTCTATCCCATTAAGCGGAATATTATGTTTTACTGCTGAAAAAGTTTATTAGCGACTTATATGTTGTGAGATCTATTTTGTCTGTTTTAACAATTATGTCAATGAGATTAATGTTTAAATGATGTTTTAACTTACTCAGTTCCCCAAAACTGAATTTGTTATATTGTGATATTTTAATAATGGCGGCGTATTCTAATTTGAATTACTAATCATGGATCTTTTCATTTTCTTTAGATATATTTTCTCTGGTTTCTTTCTAATTTTATGATGCTAGATGTATTTGTTTCTTTCTAACTTTGTAAAACTGTACGAATTTGAATGGAGGACTCAACTTATCTCAACTTTTATGCTTAATTAAGATTTTTCTCCCCCCTCCCTCCCTAACCATTTCATATTAGGGGCTCATAGGAGAGTATCTAGGCAGGTAGATGTCATTTATATAGCTAGTAGCTATCACTTGGTTGATGCGTGCCCTTGACTGGAAGACTTTTTCCCAACTCCCTGATGTAGAAGATTTACAAAAACAAACCTTAAATTTTGCTCACAAATCATGATATGGTGTTACTTGCACAATCTTTAACTTATGTTCTTCAACCGTCAAAGTAAGCAGAATAGAAAGTTTTCATAAGTAGTCTAGTATAATTGGTTTTCATATGTCCTAATACTGACGTAAATTCATGTTTTACATTTATCTGAGGGAAGCGACAACCCTATTTGTTATACTGAAAATAATGATGATTTGACTAAAACATTAAATAGATGTCACTATCACAAATTCTATTTCTCATGTATGTTACCAGAGTTATCTTCTATTTCTCCTTGTTATAATTTTTTGTGCCATATACTCTTTAATTTCATCTATTTAATTTTTGGATTATTAAGGGAAAACCCCAATTGACAATGCTGAGGGTCAAGGAGCTTAATTTTGAAATTGCGGATGGGTTCATACAATCGGTCTAGAATTCAGTAGAGCTTGAGGAAGAAATGACGCCTAAATTGCTCAAGTGTACATCCAAGGCGTTAGGTAGAGAGGTATACATTTTTTATTCACCATATTTATTATTTTTTGATTATCCCATCAGGAAGTTGTTTTTATGGTGTTCATTATTGAATTAAGTTGGCTTTTCCATTTTTTTTTCAGATCCTAGAGGATCTAACTTTACATGCATTGCCCATTAGTGTGCCGCAGTCACCAGCATCGTAGGTAGTTGCACCGTAGATGGACAACTTAATGGGTTGGTTCTGGATTCCCCGGTCTTGTAAAGCTAATTCTTGCACTTGCGGGTCCTACATATTTACAGAATAATAAGAACTGTGAACCTGAACCTGAAGCAACTCTTCTTCAAACCACTATGGGCATGCTGGAATAAGGAGGAAGGCTCCACTGAGTGGGGAGGGCTTACTAGAGACTGAATCCAAAATTCAAGTATAAACATTTGAATAAGAAGGGTAGGATTCTACTTCTTGCAACAATTGTTGGCAAAATCAACACTCCTTTCATTTTTCTCCCTCTTTTGATTGTGACATTGAGTTTTTGTTGATTTTTGAGAGTAAAGGAGCTTTGGAAATGTTGTAGAGCACTATGAAACAGCTTGCTCAGCCTCATGAATTTCATTTTTTCATTAGATGAAGTGATACTAGCCACCACCAGTTAATATTTGGATCTTCTTGATGAGGTATAGTTACCCTTCATTCATCTCAGTCCTGTTCTAGTTTTTGTTGATATGATTCCGATATTAAGTGTGTCTCCTTTCAGTCTTCATTTGAAAGCAGAACCTAGCAATGGCCATTAAATTTCAAGAAACACAAAGCTGATCCATTCTTTCTAAGGGCACCTTATCTACTTTAATGGTTATTGAATGT
The DNA here is from genome assembly GCA_025585075.1 of Nepenthes mirabilis. NCBI lineage: Eukaryota > Viridiplantae > Streptophyta > Magnoliopsida > Caryophyllales > Nepenthaceae > Nepenthes > Nepenthes mirabilis. The sequence continues at coordinate 5,006 of JAODPA010067933.1, read as the reverse complement.
GCAAGATTAATTCAAATGTTGTCAACATCTATTTTAGTTTAAAATAAAATAAGAAAGAGAAGCAAATAAAGGAATAAACTTCAGAGAGTGATTTTGCAGAAAACAATAAAGAGAGCTAAGATTCCAATGCTACCTCACATTCTTACCCCAATGATTATCTTGTTGTATAGTTGCCTTTTCCTTCTGTCTAGTAATTTGGTGCATCAAATTTGAGCTTATTTGTGATTTTCCTAAGTGACTGGTTGATCACTATGACAATGACTTTTTATTTGCATAATGTTTAAAATTTGAGTAATTGAATAAGTGGTTAGAATTTTTGTGGTCAATCTTCTTGATAGCCTATCTCTTGGAATCTTTATGGCATTCATGTCAAGAATCAAGACAGCTGTAGCTGTAAATTGAACAGTATTTTTTATGACTTTGGTGATGCTATAAATTAACAAAGGTGAAAAAATGTACCTTATGATATCTTCCATTTAGAACTTCATTCATTAAGTTAAATTAACCTTCAGCCTGATAAATCAGACAAGTTTGATGTCAATCTTTGACTGTTGTATGGCCATGCATCAATTTCTTGAATCAACAAACATAATGTGAAATTCCATGTAGCAGTATACCATCTCACTCTTTAGTTTTTTTATGCGAGGCTTTTTAGGCTCATTTTGGTGCATATTCCTTGAAAACCAGACCTTAATCCTTGCTCAAACCTGCTAATATGAGGGAAAACATGATATACACTAGCTGAAAATTGATTATGCATAGGACCTAAAAGGTTTGTTTAATTAATGTAAAATTGCTTCAAATGAGTTTTATTTCAAATGTTGCTTTTTAACTTCCTCATACAATTTGGGTACACTCTTGATGCAAAAATTGAATCAACCAATAATTGGAGGAATCTGCCTCTTCGACTCAAGGTTGGTGATGTTGGTAAAGTACTTCATCTGCATATTGCTGTCTTTATATTGTGCTTTCTTTTCTCTGATATTTGATTGAATTGGATGCATACGCCACTAAATCACTTGAGAAGGTATTGGGCTGCGAAAAATATCACTAGTTGGTTTAAGAACCCAATATAGTCAATATCCAAAATGGAATAATGCTTATGTTAATTAGATGCTAAATCATAAAACCATCTAGTTGAGAAGGTCGAGCGAAATATGCTATCTATTGTCATATCATTTTTATGTTCAACTTCTCGGTTGTTTTGTTTTGATATGCTTATTGGCCTTTTGGGTGTTGGATTTTGCTCAATGTTAAAGGGTGCATGCAAACTTGAAAACTGCACTGAGACTCCTAATCTTGTCTAGGAAAACCTACCCACAAAGAGGAGAAAACTGGAAGGAGGGAGGCATAGGCAGGTTAATATTTCTTTTATGAAGTTAGTAGTTGAAGTCTTACGTTTCCAACCTTTTAACCTAGATTGGCAGCATCAAACTTCAGAATTTGCCTCACAAATTAGGACCAGGTGTCACTTGCAAGACTTCCGTCTTTGGTTTTTGACTATTGAAATTTGTAAGGAGGATATTTCAAAAGGATGTACTCTTCATATTTTCCATATATCTTCATATTTTCCATTTATCTTCATGCTGACCTCATTTCATGCTTTACAATTTTGTGAGGGAACCAGCAATCCTGTTTGTTTCAATGGCAACGAAAGCTGTCAGATATAGGGAGATTTCAATTCCTCAAAATATTACTTCACTTGTAAATGACATGATTCTTTGCATTTTGCTCCTATATTTCATAGTTTTCGTGCCTTCCACCATTTAAATCTATTGGCTTTAGTGTCATGCTGTTTGAATTGTGTGCGAATGTCCAAATTAACACTGAGAGTGCCCAGGAAACCTGAATTTGAAACTGTAAAATGCAGGTGGGCGTAAAGTTCTGCATATGCTAAGGAAGAAATGATGGCTAATATGCACAACTTTAAGGCTAAATAAAACAAACTCATTTTTCTGTTCATCATCAATATTATGATTGATCATCTCACCGTAAATATAATTTTATGGTAGTTATTGCTACAAGGAGTTGGCTTTTCCATTTTTGTTTCATGATTCTAGAGGCTTCAGCTTTTCCTTCATTTCCCAAGCAAAAGTGTGCATCTGCCACCATAATTTTAAATAGTTACACCTGAGTTGATGATTATGATGATACAATTAGAAAGTCCCCCACCGAAGGCCAAATTAATCTTAATTTTTAAGGAATTTTCATCTGGACATCATGGCAACAACCAGCAAGGATGCAGAATTACTCTGTCCTTGCAAAAGAATTGGTTGCCTGGTTTAGAAAAACTTAATTAGTTCTTTTTCCCACCCCTGTTGCGAGGATGATAGGATGGTTTTACATTCCTGGGTTTTGCAGCATTTATTCTTCAACGTTTACATTTGATAAAATAATGGTCATTGGAAATTGATCCTCGGACACACATCCTCTTCAAACATTACTGGGGGCATGGCTAAATGTTTTATTGAGAATAATAAAAATAATATATCTTTCATCTGGTTTCCTGTTTTGGATTTTTATGGGGGCACTGAAAGGAGTTGGTTGGTTTATAAGAATTCACTCACTATTTGCATATGGAACTTTGCATTTCGTCGGAATAGAGTGTTGGACGGAAAAAGTGCTCTGGAAGGTAAAATGTGGTCATTACAGCCTCATGTTTCTCCCAGTCATCTTGGAGATTATAAACGTTTGTACACGATAAGAGCAGCAATTACAACTGCAACAACTGAAGCATCAATTTCAACCAATTGTAGCAACAAAATAAACGTCCTTTCCCCTCCTGATTGCAGAGCTCAACAGGCTTTGCCTCACTGCCATTCACTACCACAAAAATTTCCTTTTGTAGCCACTAGGCCTCAGTAGCAAGCCACTAGGCTTTGTCTCATTGCCATTCAAAGCATCAAGTCTTTTCCTTTTTCCTATGTCAAGCCCTCATTTTGTTAAGCTATCTCAGGCTCATGGGCTGCATTATGTTGGAAGCTTATCCCATATAACTTTTGTCCTCCCGCTCAATCAATAATTGGAATCCAAACCAGTGGATGAGTTGTGCCAGTCTCTTACATAGAGATCAGTCCATTGCTCCATTTCTTGAACAATGTATTGCAACAACAGCTGTCACATCAGAATTGGTTGATCTCTTATGCATCGCTATAACCATGGTGACAGCTGCAGCACCAGGCATCCCAATTATTCAATTGTTGGAATCCTAATTATTCAATGACTTGCAACAGTTGGAATCAGATATTATCTTTGGCTTGTTTGCAACAATTGGAATCCCAATTCTTCAATGCCTATCCATCTCCACCAGGGAAGAATCTATCTTGTAAAATACAAAGGAAAATCATGTAATTAAGTGGAAGGAAGAGATTGCACAGAGTTGGAGGGCAAGATTTCAATCTTATCTTCTTCACAAAAAAGCTTGGTGAAGTGCTCAACCATTGGTCATGTATGTTGAGATGTCGTAACTTCAGATTTTGCCTAGAATTCATTTTAAAGAAAAGGAAGCAAAAGATGCAGTTTTATTAGATAAAGATAAGAGTGAGTTGGGAAAAAGGATATAATGATGTGGCATAATCAATGTTAAAGTTTTCTACATTTGGAAATTTCACTTCCAATTTGGCTAGTGAGAATGTTGGCTTAATTGCCAGGGCTAGATCTCCTTTTAAAGGAAGAATCCCGTGTTTGAACAATAAAGAAAACTGATTATTGCAGCAGCGTATTGTGCCGTATCAACAAGGTCTTCTGTTTCATATGAATGCCTGGTGGAGGCTATTCCTTCAATGCTTCCATAAGGTAAAGAAACTAAGCGATGGACTACTGTTTACTGTAGTGCTGAGAATAATGTTGCCATTCCAATATTAACAGTTTTCCCATTCGAGTACATCTAACTGCTTCAAAGCTCTTGTTCTGCTATAGGGCATCTACTACCACCAAACCCAATATGCTATCTGGATCAAGGCAACATTTTTGTAACTAAAATTTATTAACTATTGTAGATCAGTATTTTACTGATAAGTTTAGTTTAATCATTCTCCAGGTTTTATAAAGCAATTTGAGGGATTTGCTTCTGCATTGTTGCACGGATGATGCTTCTGAAGAGACTTTTCACTTCTTGGAGACCTTGTAATGGTAAGTTGAGAATGTAACTGAACTTAGAATATCAAAATTTTGGTTGATAGGGATTGATTGTAGCCATATGTTGGGCTGTAGGAGCCTGGTGGTTTGTCATATGCTTATACTTGTCCTTAGATGTTATTGTACACTCATCATGACTAATATATGTAAATGTCTTTGTTGATGTTTATTTGGTGTAACCTATTCATCTTCACTCACGCATGTTAGAATTCCTGATGTTGCAGCTAAGTAACTGGTATGTGGGCTTGATTGAATTCTTTTGTGGTTCTATTAGAAGTTGTTACAACATGCTGTCTAGCATTTCATCCACAGGATAATTCAAAGCTGAGGGATACCATTTCAGTGGCAAATAACGCTTGTTGGGCTATTGGAGAGTCAGCATAAGTAGTTAAGGTATGTCTTCTTTTGCCATCATCTAGTTTTCATATTGAATGGCCAACTAGCGCACAGATACTAAATTTTGACAGTGATTGTGCTTGCAAAACATTACATTTAAAAAAACGATAAAAGCCTATTGATATTTGATTTTTGGATCAGCCACCACTCCGCCCCCATCTACCCTCCTGGAGATGGGCTTTTCACTATCTTGAAGTTCATCACTGAAAGAATAATTGATTTTTTAACTATTCCTCATTCTAATGGCAATTGCAATATTTTCAATTATCCTCTGTGGCAGGCCTCATTTGATGCATTCTATAATCTGTCATAGTATGTTTGATTGTTGGAATGGAATAAGGTAGGAATAGAATTATTATTCATAGGGAATAAAATAAGATCAGAATAGAGTTGGAATTATTATTCCTATATTTGGTTGTTGGAATAGAATAATGTCAAAATTAATATATTATTATTTGGTTTGTAGAATAGTG
>JAODPA010067932.1:0-10390 GCA_025585075.1 Nepenthes mirabilis | reverse complement strand
TCTGGAGTTACCTATTAATATAATTTTCATATAAGATTAATTACATGGGATATGACCAAGCTTAGAAACATAGGGGAATGAATTCTTCATTGGAAAAAAGGGAAAAAAATTAAACTATTGTAAGAAGTATTTTAACCCACCTTTTCATGCTATAACAAGATAAAATGCTTTTTTATAGCAAAATTTGTCCAATTGTGTTGGGTTCCAATACTCGGGGACCCTAAAAGAGTGGGGGGGAGAGGATGAGTGCTTGATCCGAGACCTCACACGACGCAAAACGCCCGAGGACATTTCTCGAAGAGCCCAAGAGACCTCCCAGCGAGGCAACATTGTAGTTGGCGACCGAGAACTTTCTTATGCCGTACGAGAACAGAAGTGAAGTTGGTAGGCCGCGGACTCAGCCAAACACCAAAATAAGTCAGTAAAGGACGAGCACTTTCTCTGACGCCCGAGAATGCCAACTCAGCCACTTCACAACTATTAGGGAGCGCGTAAATCCCGCTACACGCCACCGCTGTCAGTGACAATCCCCAGAGTACGCCTTGTCACTTCAAGATTGACGCCGCAGACTGACATTCCTGACACGGCATGGCCAATAGCAGCGCTAGCTGCTAACTTACTATACACGCCAGCATGCCTGACACGGCATGGCCATGTCAGCAGAGTAGGTGGCCAGCCTCCCAGTAGGCAGCGATAGCCGTGTGGACATTTTCAATGGCTAGATTCACCCTTATAAATACCTGCTTAAACGCACAAAGGAAGGGACCTTTTCTCTGGCCATTCCTGCACATTAAAGAGCTCAAAGGAAAGAAAAGAAAGCATTTTTTCTCTGTACTTTGTATTCTGTATACAACAGCAATCGATAGTGAAGGTCCTTTTTAGGCCCTGAGCCTCGTGGTTTTTCCCTCGTTTTGAAGGAGGGTTTTCCACGTAAAAACGTCCGTGTGCCATCTCTTCCTCTCTTTCCCTCTCTATACTCACTCGCCCCAAAGTCCACTTTCTCTTGTGTTGTGCCTGATTCCGTCCACTCGACGTCATCACCCGTCAGCATCGTACGGCGATCGGACTCAGACGCAACATTGGCGCCGTCTGTGGGAAGAGGACTAAAAGGCAACTTCTCACTCTCCAGACAACATTTGACTACGCTTCACAACCTTTGTACCTAAGGACCCAAATATGGTGAGTACCAGGGCGCAGGCAAGCGTGCCGGCCACAGCCGCGACTCAACACCAGCAGGAAGGTATCCCCAACACCTGTGTCGGCATTGAAAACCATCCCGATCCGGTCGTAAGAGGCTTAGCGACAAAAGTAGAAGACATGTCCAAGACCCTCCGTGCCCTCTGTGCCAAGGAGGACGAGAAGGCGAAGGAAGCGCCTTCCAGGGGCTCCTAGGCGAAAACATCTCGAAGCGGAGGAAGGAGGCTCGAGCGCCCGTGTAGGGCGCCCACCCGGCAGGAATTACCAAGGACCCAGGTCGCCTCGAGCGGCAGGGTCCCCCGCGGACTAGAGGATCGCCTTGGTCCCCGATCCCAGGGTAACCTGGAGCGCCATGCCCGAGAGGCAACACATGTGCGTGGGTCCCCTCCAAGATCCAGAAGGACCCCGGAAAGGCGAGCGAGCCACCAGCCCAACGAGTTAAGGCACCTCCTCAATGCGAGGAGAGTGACTGCTCCACCCCACGTAGAGGAGAAATTAGCGAAAGTTTGGAATCGCATTTTTGGGGAGAGTAGCGGGGCAAGTGTCCCGCAATCTCCATTCACAACAGACGTCAGGACGAGGGTGCTGCCCCCGAAATTCAAGATGCCTAACCTGAAGGCTTACGATAAAAGCGCTGACCCAATGGATCACCTTAACTTATTCCGAGAGCATCTGAGTCTCCAGGGTCTAGATTAAACTACAATGTGCCAATGCTTCCCTCTGACGCTAAAGGGGGACGCAAGAGTGTGGTTCTATGGGATGCCTGCGGGCTCCATCAACACCTTCGACGAACTGGCGACAGCGTTCTTGTCGCAGTTCGCCTCCAGCAGAAGGGCGGAAAAGCAGCCCTGGCATCTCACTCGCGTGAAGCAGGGTGCCAGGGAGAGCCTGAGGGGATTCCTGGCCAGGTTCGTAGCCGAGGCCAGGCAAATCCCGAAACTATCAAACGGAGTAAAGCTGAACGCTTTCATGTCTGGCCTAGAGGGGGGTGCTTTCTTTAAACACCTCATCCACAAGAGCCCTCATACTTTCGAAGAGGCCGAGGCCGTGGCGAGGGCCTACATCGCAGCCGAGGAGACGAACGAAGCAAAGCGTCCGGAGAAGGACGAAAATTACCGTTCAAAGACGTCAGAAATGAAGCGGAAAGCCGGGGACTATCGTAGTCCCCCATTCGTGACAAAGCACCATAAGTTCGAGCCGGCCGTCCGGAGAGACACCCTGTCGGTGCACCTCACCCCGCTAAACGACACTCGCGCGAACGTGCTGATGCAGATATAAGGGGAGAAGTTTGTGAAGTGGCCCAGGCCACTAAAGAATCCCGGTGGAGGTGACCAGACGAAATACTGCGACTTCCACCGCTGTGGAGGTCATGCTACTGAAGACTGCAAGTCGTTGCAGAGGGATATCAAAGAGCTGATCAAGAGGGGGCACCTCAACCTTTGCCTGCAGAGACCCGGACAATCCTTCGGAACAGCAGTCGAGCCTGAAGTTGACCCCCCAAGGAACCGAGTGGCGGCAGGGGTCGTGAACATGGTGTCAACCCGGCCGGCAGGGAAAGGCGGCCTAGAGCCCACTGCCTCAAAAAGGCCGAGGACCAGCGCTAGGAATGATGTTATATGCTTTAGCGAGGAAGATATGACCCATGTAACCTCCCCTCATTCTGATCCTCTAGTTGTAACGGCACTCGTTTTAGACGGAGCAAATGACTACCGTATGAAATAAGTCTTTGTTGATAATGGAAGCTCTAGAAATTTGCTTTACCTCGACGCCTACCTTAAGTTAGGATTGAAGAAAAATCAAATGAAGGCCCCAGAAAGGCCGCTGTATGGACTCGACAACGAGCCAGTCCCAGTCCAGGGCATCGTATAGCTGGAAGTCACGCTGGGGACGTACCCGAGGACGGCATCAAAGGTCCTCACCTTTCTGGTGGTCGACCTCCCGTCCATGTACAATGCAATTCTCGGATGCCCTTGCCTGGCTACCTTTGGAGCGGTGACTTCCATCCCGCATCTAAAAATGAAATTTCCAACTCCATTCGGCATTGGGGAAGTCCTCGGCGAACAGGCCACTGGGAGAATGTGCTATCTGTTGTAGGTCACGCAAACTCCCCTTCCCCGGCCAATGGAAGACCTCGACCTCAGGGACTAGGCAACTCTGCAACAGGTGCAGCCCGGTGAACCTACCCTGCGAATCCCTTTGAACCCCGAGGACCCTGAGAAATGCGTTCAGATAGGGAGCTCTCTCGAAGAGTCCGTCCGAGACCCCCTCACGAAATTTTTAAAGGAGAACTCGGACGTGTTTGCTTGGTCCCCAATGGACATGCCGAGCATCTCTCCCGAGACCATAGTGCATAGGCTTGGCGTGGATCCACACCACAAGCCTATTAGGCAAAAGCGCAGGAATTACTCAACAGAAAAGCTAGTGGCCATACGGGAGGAGGTGAAGAAGCTCCTAGACACAGGATTCATCCGAGAGGTGTAGTACCTGGACTGGCTCGCCAACGTGGTCATGGTAAAGAAAAGCAGTGGAAAGTGGAGGATGTGCGTCGACTTCATAGACCTCAACAAAGATAGCTTTCCCCTCCCCAGGATCGACCAGCTGGTGCACTCGACGTCCGGCCATGAGCTGCTCAGCTTTATGGATGCTTACTCGGGGTACAATCAAATAAAAATATATCCCGAGGACGAAGAGCATACATCATTCATGACTGACCAGGGGACGTACTGTTACAAAGTGATGCCCTTCGGTCTCAAGAACGCTGGCGCAATGTACCAGCGACTGGTCAACAAAATGTTTAAGGACCAGATCGGCAGGAACGTAGAAGTCTACATCGACAACATGCTCGTGAAGAGCACCATCAGCAGGAACCACATTTAGGATTTGGCAGAAACCTTCCAAGTGCTCAGGGCCCACGGGATGAAGCTGAACCCCAGCAAGTGCACATTTGGGGTGTCGTTCGGAAAGTTCCTCAGCTACATAGTATCACAGCGCGGGATCGGAGAGAACCCCGAGAAAATCTAGGCTATTCTAAACATGCAATCTCCCCAGACCATAAAAGAGGTCCAGAGGCTCACTGGGCGGGTGGCCGCCCTCTACCGTTTTCTGGCCAAATCAGCCGAGAGGCATTTGCCTTTCTTCAGGGCACTGAGGGGACCGAAAACCCAAGGCTTTCACTAGAGCGACGATTGCGAGGAGGCACTTCAGGGCCTCAAGGCATATCTTGCTAGCCCTCCTCTCCTAGCTTCTCCTCAACCAGGAGAAGAGCTCTACTTGTACCTGTCAGTGACCGACCAGGCCTTGAGCTCGGTCTTGGTAAGAGAGCACCCAGGGAGTCAGCAGCCAGTGTACTATGTCAGCAAGACTTTGGCAAGTTCGGAGACCCGGTATCCGCACACAGAAAGGATCACACTGGCGCTGGTATACTCTGCCAGAAAGCTAAGGCCCTACTTCCAAGCGCATAAGATAGTGGTCCTAACCGACCAACCACTAAGGGTCGTCCTCCAGAAGCCCGAGGTCTCGGGGCGGCTGATAAAGTGGGCTATCGAGTTGGGCGAATTTGACATCGAATTCAGGCCCAGGCCGGCCATGAAGGGCCAGGGCCTTGCAGATTTTATCGTAGAAGCGACTGTGCTTGCCAACGATGACGCCGAGAGGATGGGAACAGGCAAAACAGGATTAGAGCTAGCGTGGACACTACACGTGGATGGCTCCTCCATGAAGGATGGTTGTGGAGCTGGTGTTGCGCTGCGGACACCCGTAGGATCAGAGATAAAGTACTCGGTAACCTTGGGGTTCCCGGCCACAAATAATGTCGCGGAGTATGAGGCCCTACATACGGGACTCCGGTTGGCGAAGGAATGCTCAGCCAAGGACCTGGTAGTTTACAGTGATTCCGAGCTGATCATCAACCAAGTCCTCGGGAACTTTGAAGTCAACAACCCTCAGCTCTCTAAATATCTCATGAGGGTAAAAGGGATGGCCTCGGATTTTGAGCAGGTAGAGTTCATACACATCCCGAGGACAGAGAACGAGAAGGCCGACGCATTGGCAAAGGCAGCGGCGTCAGGGGACCCTGAGCAATACGCCCGAGGAATGAGGGAAACCCTGGGACGACCCACTATCGAGGAGTCAGAGACCAAGGTGATGCAGGTGTCGAACGACGATACCTGGATGACCGCCTACCTGAGGTATCTCACAGATGGAACCCTGCCCAAGGACCTCGGTGAAGCCAAGAGGATAAAGAAGACTGCAGGGTGGTACGCAATAGTGGACGGCCGTTTATATCGCTGGGGGTTCTCGGCCCCTTATTTGAGGTGCCTTACCCCCGAGGAGGTAGAATACGCCCTCCAGGAGGTTCATCTTGGAATCTGCGGGTCTCATATTGGAGGTAAGAACCTGGCGTTCAAAATAATGAGGCAAGGGTATTATTGGCCAACGATGAAGTATGATGCCATGAACTTTGTACGCAAGTGCGAGAATTATCAGGTCCACAGCAAAATGAGCCGTTAACCCCACACGGAACTCCGGGCGTTGCAGTCTCCGTGGCCTTTCGCACAGTGGGGGCTTAATATCCTCGAACCACTCCCCGTCGCAGCCGCGCAAAGGAAGTTCCTCATTGTCGGGATAGACTACTTCACTAAGTGGGTGGAGGCAACACCCCTCGCCCGGATAATGGAGCAGAACGCGACTGAGTTTCTTCGGCAGTGCATCGTCTGCAGGTTTGGGGTCCCTGAATGCATCGTAACTGACAACGGAACACAGTTCACCGGGAAACGATTTTCCAAATACTGCGCTAGCCTGAAAATCAACCTAGTCCATACGTCCGTCGCCTGCCCTCAGGCCAATGGCCAGGTGGAGGTCACGAATCGGACCATCCTGCACGGGCTCAAGACCAAACTGATAGACTCTGGGGGCTCCTGGGTGGATGAATTGCCCTCCATCCTCTGGTCTTATAGGACCACTCCGAGGGAACCAACGAAGGAGACCCCCTTTAGCCTTTACTACGGGGTAGAAGCGGTCATACCAATCGAAGTGGGCCTCCCAAGTCTTCGAGTAGAACACTTCGACCCAGACCTGAACCGCCAAAGGCTCCGTGAGCACCTTGACTTGCTTGAGGAAGCCCGTGACCGAGCACAACTTAGCACAGTAATGTATCAGCAGCGAGTGGCCCGCTATTACAACAAGAAGGTAAGGGCGCGGCAATTTGAGGTCGGAGACTTAGTGTTAAGAAGCATCGAGGCCACTGGAAAAAATGTCGGCCGGAACAAACTTTCTCCAAATTGGGAGGGACTCTTCCTGGTCTCAGCAATCCTTCGAAATGGGGCATACAAGCTACGTGGACAGGAAGGTAAGCTAATCCCCCAAACATGGAATGCCACGCACCTCAAGAAATATTATTAGTAAAAGCCAAAGCAGCCCAGAAGCGCCCAGACGTGACATGGGCACCCAAAAAAAAACTCGGTTCCGTCCGAGCGGCCCAAGAGGTCGAATTCAAAGAAACTCGGTTCCGTCCGAGCGGCCCAACAGGTCGAATTCAAAAATAAAACTCGGTTCCGTCCGAGCGGCCCAAGAGGTCGAATTCAAAGAAACTCGGTTCCATCCGAGCTGCCCAAGAGGTCGAATTCAAAAAAACTCGGTTTCGTCCGAGCGGTCCAAGGGGTCAGATTCAAAGAAACTCGGTTCCGTCTGAGCAGCTCAAGAGGTCGAATTCAAAAACTTGGTTTTATCCGAGTGTCACTAGAGGTCAAAGCTCAACAAAAGCGTGAGGAAAAAGAAAGAATGACACACAGCCAAACGTTGTCAAAGGTGTAAGTCTTATTCCATCAAAGAATGCATATACAAAAAAATTAAAAAAAGAAAAAATCTAAGAAGCTTGGGGTTGGCTCCCGGAGAATTCGGCCTGCTGAAGAGACTCTTGAGGCTGGTCTTCCTGAAGCCCTGAAGTTCCCGCCGGGTCCGGAGTCCCTGACGGCCCTGGTGAAAGAGGGTCACGTGGCGGCCCTGGCTGAGAGGAGCTGGGGAAAGGCCTCCCAGAAAGGCCATATAAATCCTCCGCCGTTAAGGCATTGGCGTTCCGAGGATCAAGTATAGCAGCGGGGAACCGCGGATAAATCAGTCGCAAAACTCGGCGGCACATATGGACGCCCTCCCAGTATTTGCTCTCCAGTAAAGGTGCAAGGTCCGCGGTCTGTATAGACGCCCTCAGCCTCTCGTCCTGACGATACAGCCTGTCCTGGAGCAACAACTGCTGGACCCGCTGAAGCTTCACAGTGTCCTCCAAGGAGGCTATCTTTCTCCTAGCCTCAGCAAGCTCCATCTCTGCCCTTTGGGCCGCCTCACTGGCAGTCTTCAGGGCCTCCATTTGGGAGAAGCCCTGGGCAACCCCTCCGATTATTGCATTGATCTTCCCAGCCACATCTCGGAGCTGCGTCGAAGGACAAAAACCATTAGGACGGGGAAGGGAAAAGCAGGAGGCCATGACGCTCAGAGGAAAAATGAAAGTACTTGGGAAACGAGGAAGTCGCTACTTACAAAGGCCTCCCCACTGGTCTCAGGTGCACGGGCCTCGGAGACAGGCGCCATATAAACCTCAACCTCTGCCTCAGGCAAAGGGACGCCAGCATAACGAGTGACGGCCGGGGACTCAACAGCAATAAAAGGCGCCGCTGTCCCCTCCTCAGAAGCATAGAGATCTTGGGCACCCCCAATTTCTTCATCACGGGACTCCTCCCGGGCCTCTCCCTGATCAACTTGGACTGCGATGGCCGGGAACTCAGCAGGAACCTCCGAGGACAGCTCAACAACTGCACCCACCTCGGCCTCCGTCAGCTCAGCGACTGAAGCTGGCACAGCACTTACTCCTCCCTCAGCCTGAGCGTTCTCAGCATCGATGTCCTCTGCCGAATCGTCAGACCAGTCCGAGACATCACCAGTGAACTCAGCAGGAATGTCAGGAACTGGCACATCACTAGGAGACTGGACGACAGGGATCTCCACAATGTCTCTAATAATCCGAGAGACAGGGCCGGAAGGAGCAGCGAGAGTCCTCGACCTCTTGAACATGGGAGCAATTACTTCATTATCATCATCATCATCGGACGAGGGCGGCTAGACAATGGTCACCGAGAATCTAGAGCCCTCGGCCGGGGGCTTTGAGCTCTCGCCCGGGCGATTTTCTTTCGAACACTCGAACGGCCCCTTGATCCTCAAAGGCTTGCCCTTTTTCTTCAGTTTTTTCCCTTTCTTGTCAGAGGGCGAAGCGACAACGGAGGCAGCAGAAGAGGATACCCATTTAGCCTTAGCAAAATTCTCGGGCGACAGCCAAACGTTTTGTTTGTTCTCGTGAAAGCTCCCCAAGTTGGCTGTCACCAGATCCAAAAGTCCCTGGACGGCCTCCCTCTCTTCCCTCGAGGGATCAGAGCAATAATGGTTGGCCACATTCCCCCATCCGTTGGGAATGCGCCAATCCTCCGGAACACCCAAAAAGAAAAATTTATCCTTCCACCTTTTAGTGGAATCTGGATTCCCTCCGCACATAACCAAAAATTCTGGGCGGGGGGTCACGGTAACCCAGTCAAGATTATGCGTGAACCTGAACATAATCTTGACCATCTGCGCATTTAACCGCTTCTCATAGCACCGAAGGAAAACACACAGAGAGACCAGATACCTAACCGCGTTCGGCTGGAGCCTCGTGAAGGGCACTTCAAGCGCTGCCATGATCTGGTGAAACTCCTCTGGGACCGAAAATCGAAGCCCACCCTTTAGGTGGACCTCATAAACGGCAATAAAGCCATCTGGGGGACTGCACGCCCTCTCAGCAAGCCCTGGAACCACTATCGCCATGGAGTCAAGGATGGCGTATCGCTGCCGGATCTCACTCAGCTTCGCCAGCGACAGCGTAGAGGCAATATCATTCACACCGGGAGCCATGGAAAGCAGGAAGTGAGAACTCAGGAAAGCGAAGAAGGAAACTTCGAAGGAATGAGGAAGACGAAATACGAATGGGCAGAAGCAATTCCGTGAGAAAAGAAAGCCAATTTATAGATTTGAAAATTTAAAAGGCGCCATCATTGCTCTTGCCCCGCGTCGTCCGGCCATTCGCCTCAGGAAAACGATGGCCCTGCATTCCCAAGACGTCTGTCAACGCATCAATCTCGCATTCAATGCTCTGGAGAAGCCTAAAACGGCGGCACTACGAATTCCCAGACGAAGAAGAGCTCTTGGACACCACAGTGTCAGATTTCTGGTTGACCGTGATTCCAAGGACAAAAATTGTCTCGGACAAAGCTTAAAAACAAGCCCTCATCTGGGAGCGTCGTTGATCCTCGGACGCTTAGTACGTACGCAGACAGACTCTCACGGGAAAACCCATCTTGAAGGACGGTGGTGTCAAAAGGACATGCCAAACGGTCGAGGGCCTCGAACCCTTTGGCATGGGGGCTAGTGTTGGGTTCCAATACTCGGGGACCCTAAAAGAGTGAGGGGAGAGGATGAGTGCTTGATCCGAGACCTCACACGACGCAAAATGCCCGAGGACATTTCTCGAAGAGCCCAAGAGACCTCCCAGCGAGGCAACGTTGCAGTTGGCGACCGAGAACTTTCTTATGCCGTCCGAGAACAAACGTGAAGTTGGTAGGCCGCGGACTCAGCCAAACACCAAAATAAGTCAGTAAAGGACGAGGACTTTCTCTGGCGCCCGAGAATGCCAACTCAGCCACTTCACAACTACTAGGGAGCGCGTAAATCCCGCTACACGCCACCGCTGTCAGTGACAATCCCCAGATTACGCCTTGTCACCTCAAGGCTGACGCCGCAGACTGACATTCCTGACACGGCATGGCCAATAGCGGCGCTAGCTGCTAACTTACTGTACACGCCAGCATGCCTGACACGGTATGGCCATATCAGCAGAGTAGGTGGCCAGCCTCCCAGTAGGCAGCGATAGCCGTGTGGACATTTCCAACGGCTAGATTCACCCTTATAAATACCTGCTTAAACGCACAAAGGAAGAGACCTTTTCTCTGGCCATTCCTGCACATTAAAAAGCTCAAAGGAAAGAAAAGAAAGCATTTTTTCTCTGTACTTTGCATTCTGTATACAACAGCAATCGATAGTGAAGGTCCTTTCCAGACCCTGAGCCTCGTGGTTTTTCCCTCGTTTTGAAGGAGGGTTTTCCACGTAAAAACGTCCG
>JAODPA010067931.1:0-10391 GCA_025585075.1 Nepenthes mirabilis | reverse complement strand
CCTATAATTTATTTTTAAATCCTAATTGTTAAAAATACAAATAGCTAAATATCCCACCAACATAAAACCATTTCCAATCAATTTTTTTTATATATAGGTAGAGATATTTTTTTAAAATTAAAAATCATAACAGAATGACATAAGCTTTAATATAAAGTCTATCAAATTACTTCTTTGAAGGGGTTGAACAAAGGTTCAAGGAAAATGACCCTCGTGCTCTTAGGAAGGGGTAAAGAGGTTAGACCTTGCCTGCCTCCTGTTGCTTTCTTCCAAGACTTTCTAGTTGGGGTCCCAGCATGCCCCTACTCAGTTTAAGGGATATTGCCAAATACTTACAACAATCCAATAACTAAACATTTTTTTATTAACAACGTGACGTTACATGCATCTATTTATATTAAGGAGTTCACAAAATATTGTATAGAAGTTATCCAATGATATTATAAGGGTATCCAAATAACATTTTCAAAATATTTCTTTTCCTTTCATAGGTTAATGCGGAACGGAGAGGTGTTTGTGAAAAAATTAAATAACAGAACCAAGATCAAAGATAAGAAGAAATTCAGATACATGCCCACATATGAAATTATTACTATTATTAGAGAATTTATACCAAACAGAGAGATTATATACGTTTGTGGGTGGGCGTTTATAACTGACCCTACTTTATATTAAATTAAAATAACATAGTAGATTTGCGGGTATTGAATCCCAATTGCAGACGAAAGAAGCTCAAGGCACAGGCCGCGCAAAAACTTAGCATTAGGAAAATCAACATCACAATTTCTTACAGTTTTGAGGGGTCCTGTTTTTGCAGCCACAGCTATCTATAATCCGAGCAGCCACAACTGGGAATTTTTGTTCTGTTTTGATTTGCTTTTTAGATTTGGCACTGTTGAACAATCCTCTATGATGGAAATCAAATTGGCGGATTTGCTGTTTCCCTTACAATCTGCATGATTCCATAGGTTGTTCAACATATTCATTTTCTACTATTTTTCCCTTGAAGGTTTTGCTTAGCTCCCACATGCTATCAATTGTTGAATTATACCAATTTTACTGGTTACCCCTTATCTTGATCTCTCCCAAAGCCGGTAACTTAGTGAAAAAAGCACTTGTGCACTAGGCCACCTTAGCTTTAATACTGCTATGGAAAGAGTTCAATTGCGGGATCAACCACAAACAGGTGCTGCAACTTTAGAAACAAAAACAAGGGGGCTTGCAAACTACACTAAAAGTCAGGTACAAAGTGAGAATCAAAGCAACGCAGTAACAGCAGCGGCAGCACAGACAGGCAAACAGTGGCATACAGCACCTTGGGCCAAAATATGCATGAACATTACCAGAAGGCATAATCCTGCTATCTTCTCCAATGACACAAAGACACTAATACTGACTCTGCATTTGGAAAAATCATCAATGTAATCATCTCTACAGGATTGCCACATCCAAGTAGTCTCCAATCTACAAATGGGTTTCAAAGCAGACGGTTTTAAAACACGCACAGATTTGCTCTCAAAGTGAGGTTGTATATGAAAATTATGATTTACCTGAAAGTTCAGCTCAGCCAATGCCTTGCCCTCATCTAAACGTCTTCCGTTCCCATAAGAATAGGTCTTGCCCACCTAAAGATGAAAAGAGAAAAACAGCCGACAAAGCAAAATTTTCACATGTCAAAAGCAAAATACAGTTCAGGCAATTCTTATCTTCATCTAGTATTAACTATTTTGTTTGATAAGGCAGAAGAAGTAGGGCCTCGGATATGAATTACAAGGATTGATAAGGTTATCTTTTATATTAAATGAAGAAATCTTTCCAAATCCAATGTTTCCCTAATATGTTAATGGAAGGAACAGAGAGAGAATTGGACCAGTTCCCGAGATGATTTTCTGGAAAAATATGCCTTTCCATCTGTTGTCTTCAGAAATCAGCAGGTGATTTTAGCAATAATGTATAAAACATACATATAGGGGAAAAAGGCAGCACATACTTCTCTCACTACAAAGCGACCATGTTTATCCGGGTACACAAAGGCAAATGACAATTTTGCATCTCGTCTCCTTGCAGCAGGAGAAACTTCTTTGACCTGAAGATAATCACAATCAACAGCACACATTGAAAATAGAAGCTGGCTGGAAAAGAACAAGAAGACGAAGATGATGATGATGAAGAAAGCCGCATAAAGAGAAGGTTCAGTCTATAATACGTACAAGATCAGTTAACTCATGCAGTGTAGCATCTTTCCATGTATAAATTTGAACCTCATCCTTCGGTTCTTTGCCTCTCACAGCAAAGTCTTCTTTATCGTGATGGCCTCCAACCTGGGGAAAACAAAGCAATCAACTCATTGAGGGAAACTAATTTTCTAATCAAAAAATGTTTGTATAGGCACAATATTTTTCTCAAACAAGCCATATCACAATGCAAGAAAGCCAAGAGCAATAATCAGAGATTAGTGCCCGTATCGTTACAGGATCGCTTCCTTATATATATATATTTTTTTTGGTTCTGATTTGTTGCATGTTCTCTAATCACTGATCAGCCAAAATACACATCTATATTATGCAACAAAAATAAAGGGGAAGCAAAAGAGCATCTTGCACAAGTTTGGAGAAGACGGATGCATCCTTTACCCCAATACTACAAAGAGGTTATTTTTACAATTTAAACCTCTAACTGGTATACTATAAAGAAGCATCATCATTGTTGAACCATTGCACAGCCAACTATTTTAGTCCCCACATTAACCACTACCAGATTATTTTTCACAAGTTACTAACTTCCAGTGAATTCCAACCAATAAAAAAGTTCAAAATCGAGTGTGTTTGGTAAACTATTTGGTGGCAGTCAGCAAGATAGCACTTTGGTATCTGTGATGTAGCCATGCTTTTGAGCTGCCAATCTAACAAATTAGACATGAGTATATAGCTTATTGGGTGTCCATCAAACGTCCTGAGGTTAGACAGTCAAAAGTTCATCCCAACTTCTCCACAACGCTGCTGCTAGGAAGCAACCAACAAAATTTACCAACTCCCATCGTCAGAAAAATGCTTTCTCAACCTTGTGTGAGTCTTCGAATGGGAAAGGAAATCACAGACAAAAATTCAATTCAATAATGACATTTCAACCTGTTTACCCTATGTTATTTCACCAGAATTGACAGAAAAAATATTCTTCCCCAAACCCAAGATCTGCATATACGAAGATATCGCATGATAACAAAATTAAACAAAGATCAGCATTCCCCACTTCTAGTTAACAACGAACAAATAAACAGTTCATTCCCTTCCCAGGCACTTCCAAGTGCAAGAATCAAAGTCGTGTTGGGGTATAAGGTCACTCCCGTGGGGGGTGACCAAACAGCAGACGCCAGTCAACGGGATATTGATCGGCTGTGAGGAAAAGTTGGTCAACAGATGGTTGACTGTCTACAAAAGAAAGTAGTATGGCCCAAGGATGTATGTACGGTATGGACCGAGGACTTGTGCACAGTTTAGCCCGAGGACCTGGGCGCAGAAAGCGCACGAGGACTTTGCCCAGATAAAAGGCCAAGGTCTGCCATGGCCCAAGGACTTCGATAAATACCGAAATCTCTGTTAAGGTCCGAGGACTTATTAAGGGCCGATGTCTCTAATAAAAGCCGACATCACTGGGCGAAAGCAAGGGAGTTGAAAATGACCGAGCATGCCAGCTCAAAAGAATGATTATCGCAGAGCACGTGCGATCACTAATGATCAGGCGCGATCTCTGCAGAGCATGATGACTTGCAGAGTAGCTTTACATTATTGATGGTGACAAGTTTTGTCGTGCATGCAATACCATTGTAGGTGGTAGCCAAATAGTATATATACTGTAAGCGATTAAAGTGTGAGAGTGTGTGAAGAGAAAAACTGAGTGAAGTTGTACTCTTACTCTCTACTCTCTCATTCTGGGGTTTTTTAACCTAGGGTTTTTGTAACCAAAAACTTACATAGTAAAATTGTTTATGGAGTAAATGTCCCATAATTTTTTCCTTAGTTGAAAAGGATTTTTCACTTAAAAAAATTCTCTGTGTTCCTGTTCTTATTCTCCCCACCCATTCTTCTGCAGTGTGTGCGTTGTCATTTGTCACCGTTCTCTTCTTGGTTCTTAACTGTCTAATTGCCAACCTTTACCAACAAGTGATATCAAAGACAGCTTATGAACCTTCAGTCGTATAGCGTCGACATCGAAGAGCTTACCATTTAGTGTGGAGCAATTTAATAAGCAAAATAATTTTATTCTTTGGCAAGAAATGGTGAAAAATATTTTGACCGAAGTAGGAATGGTGAAAGCTCTTCGAAGGAGGGAAGAGAAGCCGAAGAATATGACGAAGGAAAAATGACAAGATAAGAGAGATCTTACTAACTGCACTATCAAATCTTATCTTGCAAACAATACCCTTCAGGAGGTCATTGGCCTGACTAATCCAGCAGAGGTCTGGGAGAAACTTGAGAGATGATACAAGTCCAAGTCCCTTATAACAAGGCTTCTTGTGAAAAAGCAATTCTACGGCTTTCAGTTGTCTGAAGTGGAAAGTTTTAAGAAGCACCTGGACGAGTTTAACCGGATGTTGATGCAAATGTCAGCACTTGATGAGAAAATAAAAAAGGAAGACAAGGCGTTGGTGTTGCTGGCTTTCTTGCCGGTCTCGTACAACCACATCATCACAACATTGTTGTTCGGGAAGGGCACTCTCAGGTTAAACGAGGTCATTGCCTCTCTATTCATAAATGAATCAAGGTAGTCGCAAGGGATCTCCACCTTTGCACACTCTGAGGTACTCGTGACAAAGTTACAGGGAAGGAGTAGAGGCCACGGTCCAAAGTTTGGAGAAAAGGGCCGCAACAAATTTCGCTCAAAGTTTCAAAAATTTGAGTGCCATCACTGTGGAAAGAAGAGCGACATTAAGAAATATTGTTACAAGTTGAAGCGTAAAAACACGAAAAAGGCGAAAGGTGAAAAGGGATGAGGTGAAAAAAAGACCTCGACCTCTATTGTAACAGAAGGTGATCTCCTTTTGACCTATGAAGAAAATGACATTGTAAATTTAGCCGAACAGGAGACCGACTGGATGGTAGATATTGGAGCATCCATCCACGTCACTTCTTGGAAATGGCTCTTTACATCTTACACTCCAGGTGACTTTGGAGTGTTGAAGATGGAAAACATGGACATATCTAGAGTTGTTGACTGCGGTGACGTGTCTCTCGTCACCAATAATGAAACTCGACTGCTTTTGAGGGACGTTCATTATGTTCCTGATATTCGGATGAATATTATCATAGCAGAAAGACTTGATGATGCTGATTTTTGCAATATCTTCAGTGATGGGGCATATAAACTCACCAGGGGGTCTCTAGTAATTGCCCGATGGAGAAAGACGTCTGATTTTTACATGTTGTAGGCCTCTGCTGATGCAAGAGAAGTCAACGCTGCTAGCAACGTGGAGTCCTCAGAACTGTGGCACCGCCAATTAGGCCACATGAGTGAAAGGATTATATCATCTTGCCAAGAAGAACCCCATACCAGACGTAAAGGAAGACGAGCTGAGGATGTGTCCTCATTGTATGGTGGGAAAGCAGAGGAGAGTATCCTTCCGAGGAGACTCGTCCTCCTAAAAAGCCGAATTGCTGGAGCTTGTACATACCAATGTCTGTGGGCCATTCAAGGAGAAGTCTTTCGGAGGATCATAATATTTTATTTCATTTATTGATGATTGCTCAAAACAGCTGTGGGTGTAGCCACTCAAAACCAAGGATCAAACCCTCATTTGAGCATTTTTATGCTCTAGTTGTAGGTGAGAGTGGAAGAAAGTTGAAGTGCATCCGAAGCGACAATAGTGGAGAGTATATTGGGACATTTGATACCTACTGTCGGTTTCATGGCATTTAGTATCAGAAGATGCCATCAAAGGCGCCACAGTTGAATAGCGTGGCTGAGCAGATGAACCGCACGTTGTTGGAAGGGATCAGGTGCCTATTGTCTGAAGCAAAGCTCCCGGGATCTTTTTGGGCTGAAGCCCCGAGGACAGAAGCTTATGTTATCAATAGGTCGTCTAGTAAGCCATTAAATGATGAAGTTCTAGAGAAGATATGGACCAAAAAGGAGCCTTCTTATGACCATCTTCGGACATTTGGTTGTAAGGCTTTTATTCATATCCCGAAAGATGAGAGGACTAAGTTGGAGCCAAAGACAAAACAGTGCGTCTTTCTGGGCTACGTGGAAGATGAACTGGGGTTCAGGTTCTATGACCTAATTGAAAAGAAGCTTGTCCAGTCAATGGACGTGGTCTTTGTTGAAGAAAAAACCATTGAAAATATTGGTAAAGAGAAGGTGTTATCAGACACCGGTCGGATAGATAAGATGATTACTGATATTGTCAGAGCGGTACCCCCTTGCAATAAAGGTCCGGGAGTGACCGAGATGAATGGTGAAGAAAAAGCTATAATGCCTGACAAAGACGTGAATGACGTTACTCCTCAACCGGCCGATGAGGTTATTGTTCGTCGATCTGCAAGGGACAGACGACCGTCCGTCCGACTATCGTCCAGTAAGTACATCCTGCTCACTGATAGAGGTGAGCCCAAAACCTTTTAAAAAGTAGTGAAGAATGAGTATAAGGATAAATGGATGGAATTCATGCAGGAAAAGATCAGTTCATTGCATGAGAACCATAGATTTGAGTTGGCTAAATTGCCAAAGGTGAAGCGAGCCTTGAAGAATAAATGAGTATTTCGTTTGAAGATGGATGAAAGTACCTCGAAACCAAGATACAAGGCGAAGCTGGTGATAAAAAGATTTAACCAGCAAAAGGGTATCGATTTTGATGAAATATTTGCCCAAATTGTACAAATGTCCTCAATAAGGGTAGTGCTAGGTTTGGCTGCTACTCTGAACTTAGAGGTAGAGCAGCTAGATATCCGGAAGGCATTTCTTCATGATAACCTTAAGGAAGAAATTCAGATGGAGCAACCAAAGGAATTCTAGATTAAAGGGAAATAACACTTAGTATGTCACCTAAGGAAAAGCCTGTACAGACTAAAACAGACTCCAAGACAGTGGTACAAGAAGTTTGAGTCTATCATAGTCGGTCAAGGATACCGAAAGACTACTTCTGACCACTGTGTATTTGTGCAGAAATTTTTCAAGGACGATTTCATCATTTTCCTCCTCTATGTGGATGACATGCTGGTAATTAGGCAAAACAGCGCTCAAACAAATGAACTGAAGCAGCAGCTTAGGTAGTCCTTTGCTATGAAGGACTTAGGGCTGGCAAAGAAGATTCTGAGTATCAGGATATCTCACGACCGTAAGAACAAGAAATTATGGCTGTCTCAAGAGAGTTATATTGAAAAGGTGCTCCAACGCTTTAACATGGACAAGTCCAAACTAATAACTACACCGTTGGCAAGTCACTTCATGTTGAGTAGTGAGCAGTGCCCGACCTCGTATGTTGAGAAAGCCAGCATAAGAAGCATACCCTACTCTTTGGCCATGTGTAGCTTCATGTATGCGGCAGTATGCACAAAGCCGGACATTGCACATGCTGTTGACACAGTTAGTCGATTTCTATAGAATCTAGAAAGGGAGCACTGGTTTGCAATGAAATAGATAATAAGATATCTCAGAGGGACTTCTAAGTTGTGTCTGTGCTTCAAAAATGATAACCTGGTCGGATACACGGATGCCGACATGACAGGTGATGTTGACTCTAGAAAATCCACATTGGGATATTTAGTCATATTTGCCGAAGGAGCAGTCTCTTGGCAATCAAAATTGTAGAAGTGTGTTGCCCTCTCAACGACTGAGACATAATTCATTGCAGTAAATGAGGCCAGCAAAGGAGTGCTGTGGATGAAAAAGTTCGTCCAAGAACTAGGCTTCAAGTAAGAGAAGTACATGATACTTTACGATAGCCAAAGTGCCATACATCTCTATAGGAACTCTTCATTCCACTCGAGATCAAAACATGTTGACATTCGATATCATTGGGTGAGAGATATTACTGATGCTAGAGACTGTTGTCGCTCGAAAAAGTCCGAACGGAGGAGAATGTGTTAGATATGATGACCAAGGTTCTACCAAAAGGAAAACTTGAAGCCTGTTGCAGTATGGCTGGTTTACCGAATCTAGTTCCCCCACGGTCGTGAGGGAAAATTTGTTAGGGTATAAGGCCACTCCCGTGTGGGACGACCAAACATCAAAAGCCGGTCAACATCCGTTGACTGGCTGTGAGGAGAAGTTGGTCAATGGATAGTTGACCATCCACAATAGAAAGCAGTATGGCCCAAGGATTTGTGTACAGTATAACCCGAGGACTTGTGCACAATTTAGCCCAAGGACCTGAGTGCAGAAAGTGCATGGGGACTTTGCCCAGATAAAAGGCTGAAGTCTCTGTCATGGCCTGAGGACTTCGATAAAGACCGAAATCTCTGTTAAGGTCTGAGGACTTGTTAAGGGCTGATGTCTCAAATAAAGGCCGACGTCACTGGGCAAAAGCAAGGGATCTAGAAACGACCAACCACGCCAACTCAGAAGAATGATTATCACAGAGCACGAGTGATCCCTAATAATCAGGCGCGATCTCTGCAGAGTAGGCGCCGTCTGTGCAGAGCATGATGACTTATTGAGTAGCTTTACATTGTTGATGGTGACAGGCTTTGTCGTGCATGTAACACCTTTGTAGGTGGTTGCCAAATAGTATATATATGTATGCTGTAAGTGATTAAGGTGTGAGAGTGCGCGAAGAGAAAAACTATGAGTGAAGTTGTGCTCTTACTTTCTACTCTCTCATTTTAGAGTTTGTGTAACTTAGAGTTTCTGTAACCGAAAACTTATATAGTGAAATTATTTGTGAACTAAGTGTCCCGTAATTTTTTCCTTAGTTGTGAAGGATTTTCTACGTAAAAAAATTCTCTGTGTTCCTGTTCTTACTCTCCCCTCCCATTCTTCTGCGGTGTGTGCGTTGTTATTTGTCACCCTTCTATTCTCGGTTCTTGACTGTCTAATCGCCAACCTTTACCAGCAAGTCGTCCATCCTCGATTATGCTTGCTAATCCAAGTAAATTGACCTCAAGCCACCAAAATATATGTATTCTATGAAATAATCCACAGCAGAAATTCTGGGAAGGATCAATAAGAGAGGTCAACAAATGAATCAAGTAACTCATTAACAAACAGTGTATTGACTAGTTAGTTGTGCTATATTCAATTAAGCATCTTTACATGAGAAGGGTAATCATTCTATCTCAGTAAAGATTTCTGCTGCTGGCATACCTTAGTGAAAACACGAAGCAATAGGGGACAAGTCTGCATTCCACAATAAACAACAAAATGATCAGGACACATTTTCCTTCTAACGAAGAAAAAGGGAGAAAGGCATAAACAAAAGGCTAACGAGAATAGAAGTACAACCAACATTCAAACACGTGCGCAATATTCTTTCAGCACTTGGATCTAAGAAGGGTGTGGAAACGAAGAGAATCAGTGCATACAGGTATCGTTTTAATTGGATATCAAATACGGGTATACATGATTAGATAAATGATAAACTTCAAATTTGTGCAACCCTTGGCAAGTTATTTCCCCCCTGAGAAAAGATGGAGGAAAGATTTAAGCTTTTGAGTGGCATTACCGATTATAGGTTGTCGATTTCATATTACGAAAATATGCATCAAAATTGCAAAACAATGATAATAACACTTCCGTAACAGAGGACCGGCCCAGAAAAAACTAATTAACCGAGATACCAACGGCATATACTAAAGGGTGAAAAAGATCTACTAACATAAGGAACTTTCTCTTAGAAATATCTCATTAAATGGCAAGCAACAAAATCAACTAGCAAATTTATAGCTTCATCAAACACCTGAAAGTTAGAAGACCTAAAGCCCTAATCTCCCTTTCAACATAAACGAGAAACTACTATAACAACAAATTAACCAAAAAACCACTATTTTACTAGCGAAAGATAGATGTGTAGCAGAGACATCGCAATTCCTAACGGAATTTTTTTATCAGTGAACACGAGCTTAGGGATTTCAAAGCTAGCGAGCGTAAGATAACAATGCGACAAGTGTAAGAATAGAAAATGGCAGAGTGAGAGAGGATAATTTTATAGACCTTTTCACGATCGACAGGCTCGAACCTGGGGCGAGGGGGCGGGGGCAGACCCCTTGGAGGCGGCGGTAGAGGCCGGCCTGTGGCTCTGGGCGGAGGATTGCCGGAGCCTCCCGGTTTCTCGTCTCTGATCCTCTTCTCCATATTATCACCCAACAGCAAAACCCGACTATACGGCTCGAGACGCCTTAAGGTTGGGGGATTCTCTCGTACATTTACAAATCTTTTATAATTTACTTTTGTAAAAAAAA
>JAODPA010067930.1:0-10392 GCA_025585075.1 Nepenthes mirabilis | reverse complement strand
CTTCCGACTTTTGAACTATGATATATGGCCAATAAAGAATACGAACCAAGAACCGAGTTTTCATTAAACTTGCTGTTAAAGATGGATGAAGGATATTGAAGTGACACTCGAGGATGCCTCCTGGGCCACGGGAGGGGACCTTTTGGTGGCACAAGAACTATGGACTATGGCCTCGTATGCCGGGTCAAAGGCATTACCTCCCGCCCCGGGGAGCATAATGAGGGGATACGGCTTTAGGTTGTGGGGTAGCACACAACCCGTCCTCGATGTTGTCCTCTCCCGTCCGATCCCTAAAGATTATATGAATTCCGAATGATTTTGATGAAGACAAGATGAAAAGAATATGAACCAAGAAGAAACGATATGATAATTTATATTATGCTATATTATGATCTATAATTTGATTATTTGTATGCTTGTGTTTTCTGCATGTGAGTATCCTGCTGGGCTTTATAAGCTCACTCTTGTAAATTTTCAGATGACAAGCTTATGGAGGACGAAGTTGAGTAGAGTCCTATGGATTAAGCTGGCTGGAGCAGATTTTTGGAGTTTTATTTATTTTGATTGAGGAAATTTATAATTTTAATTCCGCTGCTTGTGAATGTTAGAATGTTTCCGTGACATTTTGGGTTTTATGAAATTATTAATCTTTAGAGTGCATCTCAGGTTTGAATAAAGATAAGAAAAATTTTTATGTTCACCCTTTTTATTTTTTATTTGAAAGAACTTTGGTTTTGACGACGGCTTTTGATGGTATTAAAAGTCGGGTCGTCACACACACTGCTGAAAGAACGAAATTGAGGACATACCTTAATTCTTAGAGATTTGAAAACACCTCCCGGGTGGAGGTAAAAGTCGAGAAGATCTAGAACCGCATGTTCAAAGATGACGGTGAACACACCACTGATTTGGGCAGATCTCCCTTCACTGCTGAGATCTTGAACCGCCTATTGCTGGCCAAGTTTAAAATGTCAGTACTGGATTCTTCCGATGAGAGCGTTGATCCCATAGATTATCTGGATCACTTCCGCACTCATCTAAGTCTCTAGGGCTTGGAGGATTCGGCAATGTGCCGGTGCTTTCCTCTCACTTTGAAGGAAGACGCCCAGATCTGGTTCCACCGGCTCCCATCAAACTCAATCTGGAACTTCTGTGGCATCGCTAATTTCTTCCTGTCTCAGTACGCTTCCAATTGCCGAGAAGAGAAATAGTCGTAGCATCTCTCTCATATCAAGCAAAGACAGGGAGAGAACCCGAGAAAGTTCTTGAAGTGCTTTGTAGCAGAGGTCAGAAGGATTTTCAGGCTCACCGAGGAGATAAAGCTTTACAATTTTATCTCTGCCTTAATGCACGATGACTTCTTCAGGCTTCTGGCCTACAAGAACCTGCAAACCTTAGAAGAAGCGGAGTCCATCACCAGGGCCTACACAGTTGTCGAAGAGGCCAACGAGGCGAAGTATCTTGAGAAGACCGACCAGCCTTGCTCTTTCCCAGCCAAGGGCAAGAGGAAGAACGGTGGAGGCAACAATCCCCGCCGAAAGCAGCATAGGACCGAAGCACTAGACCATAGGGAGTATAGGCCGATCAACCTGACTACTCTAACTGACACACAGTCCAATATTCTCATGCAGATCCGTGGAAAGAAGTTCCTCAAGTGGCCAAAACCACTGAAGAACACGGAGGGACGAAATCCAGCTAAATACTATGATTTTCATCGACCTCAAGGACAAACTAAAGAGGATTGCAAGATGCTCCAGCAAGAGATTGAGGAGCTCATCTGGAGGGGTCATCTCACCAGGTTTGTCAGAAACCCTAGGCAGAGTTCCGGCACCTCGGGCGGGGAAGAACGAGATCTATCCCAGCTATGGAATTGGGTCATGGTTGGGGTGGTCAATAGATCACGACCTGGCTGGTCAAGACCCAAGTAGATCACAAGGAACGGCAAGTAGGGTAGAAGAAGTAGAGTATGGAAGAGAACATCGTTAGCTTTAATGATAGTGACATGGATCATGTAATTTTTCACATGGTGATCCCCTTATTATTTCTGCATTCGTTTTAGACGATACCATGGACTACCAACTGAAGCGAGTTTTCATTGATGATGGAAGATCCAAGGATTTACTTTATCTTGATGCCTTCCTTAAACTTGGAGTTAAAAAGAATCAATTGAAACCTACTAAAGGGCCACTGTATGACCTAGACAACGAGCCTGTGGTTGTCTAAGGAACAATACAATTGGAGGTTACTCTGGGTACGTACCTCAGAACGGCGAGTTATACACTCATCTTCCTAGTCGTTGACTTGCCTTCCGTATACAATCCTATCATAGACCATTCGTTCCTAGCAGTGTTCAGAGCCGTTACATCAATACCGCATTTAAAAATAAAGTTCCAACAGCATGCGGTATCGGTGAAGTGCTTGGTGACCAAATAATTGGGCAAACGTGTTACATGTCCTAAATTACACCAAGTGGCAACGTAAGGCCCATAGGAAAACTGGACCATCAGGACAAGGCCACCTTACAGCAAGCGCAGCATGGTGAGGCAAACGACCTAGTTCCACTGAATTCAAAGAATCTGGAGAGGTGTGTACAGATTAAGGGCTCACTTATCGGACTCTTGCGTGACAAGATGATAGCGTTCTTGAAACAGAATGCTGATTTCTTCACGTGGATACCCATTGACATGTCTGGATTTCAGTTGGAGTAATGGTCTATAAGTTGGGCCTTGATTCTGGTCGTAAGCTCGTTAAGCAGAAGTGGAGGAACCACTCCGTGGAGAAGCTCTTAACCATCCGAAAAGAGGTGAAAAAGCTTCTAGATGTTGGTTTCATCAGAGAAGTCTACTACTCATATTGGCTTTCCAACGTTACCCTGGTGCAGAAAAGTAACGAAAAATGGCAAACGTGGTTGACTTCATCGACGTCAATAAAGCCTGCCCAAAAGATAACTTCCCTTTGCCCAAGATCGACTTGTTGGTGGACTTGACTTTTGGGTATGAGTTGCTGAGTTTCATGGACGAGTACTCGAGCTACAACAAGTACACATCGTTTATGACCGACTAAGGCACCTACTACTATAAGGTCATACATTTCAGTCTAAAGAATGCAGGTGCCACTTATCAAAGGCTTGTGAACAAGATACTCGAGAAGCAGATCGGCCGCAATATGGAGGTGTACGTCGACGACATGCTCATCAAGAGTATGACCACTAATGACCATATTCATGATCTGGTTGAATCCTTCGAGGTACACCGCACACACCAAATGAAGTTGAATCCTTCAAAGTGTCTTCGGAATGTCCTCAGAGAAGTTCCTGTATTTCATTGTCTCTTAGCGAGAGATAGAAGCAAACCTAGAGAAGATCAAAACCCTCACGGACATGTCTCCACCACGGAGTGTCAAGGATATCCAGAGGCTAACCGAAAGATTGGAAGCACTCTCCCACTTCTTGGCAAAATTAGGGGACAAGTATCAGTCTTTCTTCAAGGCTCTGAGGAGGACTAAAGCAAACGGTTTCCAGAGGACTGCAGAGTGCCAGGAAGCCTTTGATGAGTTGAAGTAGTACTTGGCCAATTTACTATTGCTAACATCACCCAGGGATGGAGAATAGTTGTACCTCTACTTGGCAGTATCAGAGGTGGCTCTCTACTCTGTTCTCATATGCCTGGACTTCGATGCTCAACGATCGGTCTACTATATGAGTAAAACGTTGACCGACGTAGATACCCACTACCCGTGCGCTGAGAAGCTTACTTTGGTACTTGTCTTCTCAGCCCAGAAGTTGAGACCCTATTTTTAGGCCTATCATGTGGTCGTTCTAACCGACCAGCCATTCAAGGGTATCTTCTAGAAGCCCGATGTATCCGACAGGCTAGTTAAGTAGACTATCGAGTTTGGAGAGTTCGACATCGAATTTCAGCCCAGGCAAGCCATCAAGGGGCCGACCCTATCTGACTTCATTGTCAAGACCATGACCCCAATCGTCGATAAGCACCTCATTGAGGACGCAAAACGCCACCTAGAAAAGCCAAAATGGGTCCTCAAAGTGGACGGATTGTCTATCAACTCAGGCAGCAGTGCCGAAATAGTCCTAAGGACTCCAGACGAGTTAAACTCGATTTTCCAGCCACCAATAACGTTGCCGAGTACAAACCCTATTAGCTAGATTACGACTAGCTAAAGAGTGCTTAGTTAGGCGGCTAACCATTCACAACTACTTAGAGCTAGTTGTTAACCAAATCAACATGAGTTTTGAGGCGTGCAACTTTCTCTTGGCCAAATTCCTATCTAAGGCAAAGGACGTCATCAGGAGGTTTGACAAGTTGAGCCTGTTCCATGTCCCCAGAATTGAGAACTGGAAGGCCAATCAACTTGTTAGAGTAGCAGCGGCTGAGAACCCAGAATAGTACTCGAGGGATGTGAGGGAAGTCCTAAGCGCTCCTAGTATAGAGGAATAGGAAGCGATGCAAATCTCTGACTCTAAAAATTGGATATCACCATACTGGATGTACCTGGTAAATGGAGCACTACTAGAGAAT
Source organism: Nepenthes mirabilis (assembly GCA_025585075.1). Lineage (NCBI taxonomy): Eukaryota > Viridiplantae > Streptophyta > Magnoliopsida > Caryophyllales > Nepenthaceae > Nepenthes > Nepenthes mirabilis. The sequence goes on along the minus strand of JAODPA010067930.1, from coordinate 5,854 downwards.
ACGGACAAAGTAAAGCGGATCAGGAAGACAGTCGGCTGGTACACCATAGTCGACAGACAGCTATATCGTCGTGGATACTCAACTCCGTACCTCCAGTGTCTTACTCTTGAGGAGGCCGATTACGCCCTAGCAGCAAGAACTTAGCGTTCAAAGCCATATGTTAGGGATATTACTGGCTAACAATGAGGAATATTGCCCTAGAGTTCGTGAAAAGGTGTGAGAATTGCCAGCTCCATGGTAATCTTCATCACCGGCCTTCCGAGGAGTTAAAATCCCTCCAAGCTCCTTGGCCTTTCGCACAATTGGGGCTTGATATTATCGTCCCATTTTTTATCGCGATCGGGTAAAGAAAATTCATCATCATGGGCATAGACTACTTCACCAAATGGGTTAAAACCACCCCGCTGGCCAAGATCACCAAGCACAATGCATTGAAATTCGTTTGCCAGAGTATAGTTAGCAAATTTGGCATTCTCGAGGTCATCATGATCGACAACGGAACCCGATTCTCGGGGAAGCATTTCACCAAGTATTATATCAGTTTAGGTATCATATTAGTCTACACTTCGGTGGCGTACCCGCAGGCAAATGGATAGGTAAAAGTCACCAACAAGCTAAAGACCAAGTTGGAGGACATAGGGGGCTCCTGGGTCACAAAGCTATCATTCGTCCTATGTCATACCGGATGACTCATAAAGAACTAACTCGCAAGACACTCTTTAGTCTCTACTACGAGACTGAAGCGGTAATTCCAGTTGAGATCAGGCTCCCAAGTCTTAGGGTCGAAGCCTTTGATCCACTTGGCAACTCTCAAAAGATTAGGGAACACCTGGACTTATTGGAGGAAGCCTACAACGCTGCCAGAATGCGGACAACAGCCTATCAGCAACAAGTCGCTCGCTATTACAACAAGAAAGTGAAAGTACAGTAATTCAAGATTAGAGACTTGTTCTTGCGAAGCATAGAGGCTATGGGCAAGACAATAAATTGGAACAAGCTTTTTCCAAATTGGGAAGGCCCGTTTCTAGTCTCAGCCATTCTGTGAAATGGAGTATACAAACTCCGAACCTAGAACAGCAAGTTGATCCAACGGACGTAGAACGCGGTCCACCTAAAACGTTACTTCTAGTGAAGTCCCAAGTAGGTCATCTGTATGACATGAAGCATGCTTGTAACATTCATTGTAATTAATAAAAGAAAGTTCCTTTTTTCATTGCATTGTGCCATGCTTTTCTTTTCTTTTTTCTTTCCATGTGAATGCTTGCTTGCAGGTTGCACAAAATAAACAACCTAGGCTGTCCCTAAGTCGGACGGATTTTTACCCGCTCACAATTAACCTTAGTCATCGAAACGGCCTGTAAGCGATTGAATTAAACTATGGTCATCTAGGTGACCCAAAATTGGACGAATTAAACCTTGATTATTCAGGCGGCCCATAAGCGGTTGAACTAAACCCTGATTATCTAGGTTGCCCGTAAGCGGTTAAATAAAGCCTTGGTCATTTAAGTGGCCCATCCGCGGTCTAATGCTAAACCTTAGAGGGCTTAAACAATACGCACGACAACCTCCTCCAATAGGAAATAACACGATCAGTTTATGACGACCGACAAATCAGGAGTAAAGTACTCTGTCCAAAAGCTGGCCGCCCAAAGTCATAACCTCGGCAACGCCATGCATTACGAGAGCATAAATCGCTAAGGCATACTCGTGTATAAAAGAGATTCCTTGAGAGCCAAGGGCCCATATCAGAGCAACAAGACCTCGACGGTCAACGCTTCAAGTTGATCGATTCAGAGGCCACTCGATAAGTTGGCTGGTTGACATACACATCAAGTAGTAAACTAAACTGCTGCAAGAATACCTTTTCTAATTAATATACTCAAACATACAAGAGGAGATCGAAACTAAAAATACAAGTGTACAACTAAGAAGCAGAGCTCCCAGGAGGGTGTGAGAGAGGCCCTTGGTCGCCCTGTGCATAATCAATAAGGTCCCCACGTAGCACTGCACCACGGTTTGAAGGGTTAAGGATGCCGATTGGAAAATTGGGATCCACGATCCTAATAATGTGGCGAGTAATCTGGACGCCTTTCCAAAGCCTGGCCCACAATGCTTGGGTGACCTCCTGAGGATGCAAACGGATGGCGAGCTCATTCTCGAATCTGACGATTTTCACTCTGAGCTCTGCCGTGAACCTCTTCGCTTGGGAAGCTCTTTCCTCCTAGGAAGCTCTCTCCTGATGGCCTGCTGATTGCGCCCTTAGCTCCAACAGCTCCGCTCAAATGCAATTTTCTCTTCCTGGTGCTGTTGAACTTAGGCGTCTAGCTGGTCCATCTCCTTCTCTACCTCGACAATATCCTTGTCGGGTCACCGATTACGGCGTCTCTCTGGCGCAGACCCTTGCGCATAATGAGCAAAATCTTCTCCTTCTGCAAAAGGTCAAAGAAGTTAGGCAGCGACGACTCAGGAGAAAGAAAAGGATAGCTTCGAAAGGTTACCACAAAGACTCTTCGTTACCTTCTTAGCCGTCTCCATGACCTCTAAGAAGAACCTAGGGTGGGCTCCTCCTGAGCCTGCTTTGCAAAAGCCTCACCAGCAATCTCCTTTGCTTGCTCAGCACTAGTGTCCACAGCCTCAAAAAACTCTCTAGTAGCAGGCTCATTTGGTGCCACAGAAGACTCCATGGTTGGCTCCTTCGGCTCAGCTAGCGGCTCATTAGCCAGCTCCAGGCAGTGGCTCCATCGGCACGGCATGCGCCGCCAAGTCCTCCGGCTGTGATAGCGCCACTTGTAGCGACTCATAGCATGGCCTCATACTCCTCCACAACAACCTCTACTCCTGAGCGCTCTCCGACTCCAGTGAGTCATCCAGCCGTTATGTAGTCCGGCTCTGTGGAAGATGATGAAGAAGGCTCTATCGTCATAGCCCAATTTTATCTTAGACTGCTGGGAGCATCACCGGTGGAAGGTGTGCTAGCCGCACTAATGGCAAGAGCGCCAGCTTTGCTATTGCACTTTGAGGCCACTAACGATAGAGATCTGATCCTCTGGACTGGAGAAGGAGGTTCCCAATGAGCCTTTCTAGCTTCTTCCCTAGAAGCTAGGTGATCTCTCCTAAACTTGGAGAGATGGTCCATCATCAGCTGCAATAGTGGCACCACAGCCCCCACTTCTTCCTGCTTGGGCTTCCCGGTGAGTGCACTGGGAACCTTGCCCCAATCTCGGGATAAGGGCCATGCATCGGTAACATGCACAAAAAAGAAACGATCCTTCCAATTCTTAAGAGAATTGTATATGGCGTTGTTGATGTGGAGCTCTCTGGGGGACAATGAGATCCAGTCCCAACTCTGGGTGAATCGAAACATCACCCCCATGGCCTCCACCTTCAGCATTCGTGAGTGGTGACGGAGGAAGATGCACAACAAGCAAAAGTACTACACGATGTTGGCATGGAGCCATGTGATAGGAACCCTAAGGGCCGTGAGGATAGTGAGCAGTTTTTCGGGTATGGAAAGCCATAGCCTACTCCTCAGGTTAGCCTCATATACAATAATATGACCATCACGAGGAAAGCAGGCCCTATCATACTCGCTGGACATCGTAAATACAATTTGAGGTGGGATGTTAAACTCAATATATAGTTCCCTCACCTCACCAGTAGAATCATAGAGGAAATCTCTAGAACACAAGGAGCCACGGAAGCGGGAGTAAAAAGAGCAGTAAAGACTTAGAATTTTCAGAGAAAGAAAGCGTAGAAAATTTGAATGGACGAACTGATTTTATAAAGGCACACAGCCGTTGGAATAAAGCAGTACATCGAAAAGGTGCACCCATCATTACGGACACGTGTCGCTTTCGGAGAGGTCATAGTTGAACCGGATCTTTTGGTGAATTGATTACCGGAATCATAAATTCACTACATGTTAACACGTGGCAAACCTTTTGATTGACAATCCGGCGGCATCATGGCACATCAATTCAATCCCCATCAGTTCTCCGGATTCTTACTAGGATGGTCAACGAATCTGATTAACGCTCATCTTCTTGCTCAGCTCTCCAAATTCTTACCAGGACGGCCAATGAATCCAGTCAATGCTCCTCTCCCTATTTAGCTCTCCGGATTCTTACCAGGACGGTCAAATGAATCTGGTCAACGCTCCATTTCCTACTCAGTACTCCAAATCTTGGTGTTATGGCCAACAGTCGCAAGCAACGCGACCAGCAGACCAATAGCCACTATTAGTTTACTCATCAAGCTGTCTCAGACAAGTTACCCAACTAGGCGTATCTCATCGTGAATATACTAGAGGTCAGAATCTCAAACACCAATATGGAGGGCTAGTAATGGAGACGCTTGTAAAGGGCTGGCCCACAAAGAAGGAAATGGCTTAAATCCTCAGCTGCCCATTTCTACTTGGATGGTCAATGCTGCCATTGACCGGATGAAGAGCAAGTGAGCCGACAGAGGCCCAAGATCAGGACAGCCCAATAGAGCCCAATACGGTCAACGCTTTTATTAACCGGAGAAGTGGCTAGTAGACTGATTGTGGCCCAGGACGCATGCGCTAAATTTGCCAATGTGTCTATTTTCAAGCCACAACGGTCTTCTACCCTAATTTCCCGCATCTCCAGAGAAGATAAGTTTCACAGTAACGGTCACTTCTAGAATTAAAGTACATCCCGAGAGGAAGGCGTTAGAATCCACACACAGTCTACTAAAAATCTTATTGGTTACAAAACGCAGAAGGAAGGAGATCAGCCTCTTTGACCGTTACAGTCAGAGATGACAATCACGCCTACGCCAAAAAGGCAACGATCCCCCCACAGAAGGCGGGCATCCAGCCTCACTATATAAGGAAGGCAGCCCATGACCATGGCTATAAAAAACCATGAAAGCTTACGCTTTCATGGACGCCTTTTCTTACCCATAAAAGCTCTCAAATAATTACAAGCTCTCAAAAACTCCCAGATACTCAAGCATCCCAATGCTCTCTCTCTCTACTACTAGTTCCCAACGAATTCAATATTTAGAGAAACTACTCATCACGAGCAACTACAAAGCCACTCTTCCTACGAGTGCACTCCCACTTATAAACACACTCCTTATATCATTTCGGCATGCTTTGCATCCACCTTCTAATTCAAAAGGTTGAATATTGATTTGAGCGTTGGAGTATTTTTGGTGGGACAAAATTCACGCTTTGTCTGTTAAAAATCCTAACGGTTACAAAACGCAGAGGGAAGGAGATTGCCTCTTTGACTGTTACAGTCAGAGATGACAATCATGTCTATGCCAAAAAGGCAACGATCCCCTCACCGAAGGTGAGCATCCAGCCTCATTGCAAAGGCAAGGCAGCCCATGGCCATGGTTATAAAAGGCCATGGAAGCTCACGCTTTCAAGGACTCCTCTTACCCACAAAAGCTCTTAAGTAATTACAAAACTTCAGATACTCGAGTATCCCAACGCACACTCTCTCTGCTACTGGATCCCAGCGAATTAAGTACTTAGAGAAGCTGCTCATCACGAGCAACTATAAAGCCACTCTTTCCATGAGTGCACTCCCACTTACAAACACACTCCTTATATTAGTTTTTGTATTCTTTGCATCCACTTTCTAATTTCAGAAGACCGATTACTAACTTGAGTGTCGAAATATTTTTGGTGGGATAAAATCTCGCCATCACTTGACCTCTTATTTGAAGTTGTGGTGTGCAGGACCCATGGCTTGGTGAACAGAGATTGGAACCCGACGAACTCCTCGATCCGAATCTGTTCAAATTTGAATCCAAGATGCATTAGATAAAGATGTTTATTTTTCATATTTTGATAGTTTATTTTAAATAAATAATTATG
>JAODPA010067929.1:0-10394 GCA_025585075.1 Nepenthes mirabilis | reverse complement strand
TTTGGTATCCGTATATTGTGGAACCATGAACCAGGCCTTACACTAACCATGCATGCTGCCAGGGGTAGGATCACTACGGGATCATGGTGGTCTGAGACCCGAGGGGTCGTTTATGTGATCCGAGGCACGAGACATTTGGCGCCGCTCCCGACGAGGAGGCTTAGTCCCTACGGGAACGTATGTTGGCTACTTCCGCCGTAAGGAAGAATGAGGCTACTTCCGCCGTAAGGAAGAATGAGGCTACTTCCGCCGGAAGGAAGATATTTGTAACTGACCTGCCCCACTGTGTATTTAATTGAGAACTATCGTAAGGAATTGACGGAAAATTAATATATTCAGACGTCCTAATATATAACTAAAACTTAAGGTTGCACCCAAAGCCGCGGGTGGTAAAACATAGTGAGCAAGTTCCTAATCTATGGGAGACAGAGTACATGGATGGCTTTGAGCTACTGGCCTAATCTGTAGCCGATATAGCCGTGGTTACCGGACGAGGGTAACCCTTCCTCAAGTTGGTATCATTGATCTTTGGTTCTCTGATTTCGTGCATGTTTTGTATTTCTGCACGTATTTGGGTGTATTGTGATTTGAGATACGTGGTTTGGCCCGTGGATGGGCAATCAGAATGTCTCGTACGTGCTGACATGATAAAGCCGGAACGTGTTTCGATTTATGTTTTAATTCCGACGGTTTTCCCTTGATTTCTGCATTATGAGTTTTAGATCCGAACGATGGTATGTGTCCCCACGTGGATGTGGTGACGGTTGCGACGTATGTGACCTCAGATCATATGATATGATATCGTCTATGAGATTTTACCGGATCGTGATTTATATGATTTTGTCTCGGAGGGACGAGTTAATGCGGACGACGATTTAGTACAAGACATCTCCTCGATTTTCAGGGATTTCACGGACATGGTGTTTTGTTTTACGTGATTTCTATGCGATATCCCTGCTTCTGATTTATATGTACCATTTTATATGATTATTGATACTTGCTGAGCTCTAAGCTCACGTTTTCATGTTTTATCCCTTCAGACCAGTGGCTTGGATACGCTTGTAGGAGCTCGGACGTGATTGGGCTCGGATATTCCTTTTGGCGAGCGGAGATGTTATATTTGGTATATTTCTGATCTCGAGGATGTGTTATGGTTATTATTTATGGTCGAATGGTGGCCTTGATCATTGTATGTAAAATATTGGAGTTATTGCATTATGTGGATGAGTTATTGTAATTTGGATACCTCCCTTGCGATTATGGTCAGCAGGTCATGTATTATTTGTCCGGATTCATATCCGATGAGATCTTGTGTGGGTTTTATTTATATCGGGTCCTGCATGTGTATGATTGTCACACCCGGATTGGGTTGTTATGGTTGATGAAAATATTATTATTATTGATTTTATTTTGACCTGCGAATATTGTGTTCCTGGGTCGTGACAGTGGTGGTATCAGAGGAAAGGTCGCAAGGAGAGGTGTTTCTGGGTCATCTTGGATAAGAAATTGATTGAATATCTGGCGTGATAAGTGTAGCCTTCGGTAAAGAATGGAAGTTTGGGTTGTAAATGTTTGAATTTGACTCGGGAAGTCGATTATTTGGCTGTGTTGAGTCACACGAGCGACGTTATTGGTAATTCGATTCGGCAGCCAAATGAGAGTTTGGTTGCTTTGTGAATGATAATTTGTTGTAGGTAAGATGGAGAGTCCTTCAAATGATTAAATGTGAGCCGATTTGAAAATTTTTGGGATGTTTAATCTCAATTAAAGGTTAAATTGAGCTCCAGAAAGTGGATGACGTGTTTGAGATTTTTGATAGTTCAGATGAAGCCCGATCTTTTGTCCATGAGTTGGAGAGTGAGGTAAGCTAGTGATGGGCTTCTTGGTGCCGTATCCCACATTTTATGATGTTTGGTGGAGGCAATTTTTGGAAATTTCTCTCCGTTTGGTATTCGGGATAGCGATGAAGGTGAATTTAGTTGATGAAAGCACGGAAATAAGTCTGTTGCCTTTGAGCTTGTATGTAAATGTTCTATGCGTTTCTAATTTCAAAAAAATGAGCTTTGAAGATGTTTACCCCTGATAGGTGAACCTTTGATCTGTTAAGATTGTGGATTTTGATATTCGGTCTGAGTTTGTTGATATCAATGATTGATTGACCTGATCTTATTTGATAAACCGGACTTTGATGTGATATTAGGAATAACTCGGTTGGCGAGTCGCCATATTAGTATGGATTATTCGGTAAGAATATTCTGATTTACAATTTGGGCTGTGAATTTTAAATATGAGGAAGAGCTTATTGGGAGGTGATGAAATCGATATCATTGTACCCGTAAGTTAATTGATGAGAATATGTGCCGAGTTTATTTGATATATGTGGCCACATCTGGGAGTCATTTTATGGTCATTAAGAATTTTCTGATTGTATGGTAATTCGAGGCTATTTCTTGAGGAGATGATTAGCATGAATTGTCTTTTAATTAATAATTGAGGTCGTTGAGGTTATGTAAGGAGTGACATCGATTTTGAGGATCCCGCAAAGAATTGTGGAGGCATTGGTCGAGTGCTTTGTCGTAAGGTGTTTAATGCCTTTGGGATGAGCATAATGCATCGATGAGATTATCTATGAATTATTGAAAATTTTATTCGTTTGAAAAAGGAAGCCTTTGATAACGAATGTTGGAAAATGATAGACGATTTGTTTGATCATTGGTTAGGGTTCAAAATTTTCTTTAATCGATCTGAAGTTGGAGTATTGTGAAATTTAGGATACTCAGGAGATTATGCCTGAGATAGCCTTCAAAATTAAGGTACGGTTGTTGTGAGCTTCGGTGATGTTTTTGGGTTAGTGATTTTGTTGGCATCTTTGGTAGGTCTTATGAATCTTATGATCTTTTGGTCGTATTTTGCTCTATTTATGATGGCTTCATTAATGATATTTTTATTTACTCGAGAGAATTTGTGAGGCATGGGGTCCATTTGAGGACTGTTATAGTTGTAAAGGGTAGTTGTGGTTTGCCCAATTGAGGAGATGTGAGTTTGGTTGGAAGTAGTGTTACTTTGGGCATGTTGTTTCTTCGATGGTATGTTTATGAAATTGTAGAAGATTGAAGCGGTGACCGGTTGGGAAATGCTATCGTTTGTTGCGAAGGTGCGTGATTTCTTGAGTCTGCTTAAATCATTTAAGCGATTTGTCGAGGATCCCTTGATAATGTAGCGTCCGTGGGACATTGGGCTTAGTAGCTATCAATGTTCGTTGGAATGATGAGTATAAGGGGAGCCTTCTATAAATAAAGGATGTATTGTCTGCAAAGTTGATTTGGTTGATCCCCGATGGATTAAGTTAAATATGTCGTAGGTTGTGATGCTTCTGAGGAAGATTTGAGGTTGTATTCTGATGCAACTTATTTGAGTAGTAGTGGCCTATGGGTTACGGCTGTTGAAAGTCTATGATCAAGGTTATTCCACCTATGGATTGGAGTTAACAGTTGAAATCTTTATTTTGAGGATTTAGAAATTTTATTTGTATGGATATAGTTGTGGTTCAATTTGATCATAGAGGTTTGAGGAAATTATTTCGAAAAAAGAGTTAATTATCTGACAACGTAAGCGGGTGGATCGCTTAATGGCTATTATTGGTGATGTTTTGGGTCGAAAACCTTCAGATTTAATGTGCCATATGTTCATAAGAGAAAGTGGAGCATGAGTAGCCTCCATGAATTTTTGTTTTGAGATTGCCGAGGAAATTTAGAAATATGGACGCAGTTGGGTAATTACGGATTGGCTGTTGAGGTTGGCCCATTTATTGCCAATTTGAGTGATGTATTTGGATGGAAAGTTGGCTTATCGGAATGCTGATGAGATAATGAGGATGTAGGATATTTCAGTTTTGAGGTTTTGATTGTGATCAAATGTCGTGCCGAATTTCGAGGTAGGCTCGTATGAGAAATTGAACTCCTAGTCGAAATTTGTTATATCAATAATTTGCAATCAGGTGATCAATTCGAATAGTACAGCAGAAGCATGTGGGTCCGTAGCCTTTGGTTGTGAGATTCGATTTGGATCCTTTGATAGAGAATTTGATTTGAATGTCGGTTTGAGGACAGTGATTAGATGGAGGTTTTATTGTGTAACGACCCAAAATTTTAATAAGAAAATTTTAACCATCAAGTCCGGTCAACGCAAGTTGACTGGAAAACGAAATAAGAAGAGGTCCGGATTTCATTGGTGAAATTTTACTCCGGATTTCTGGATGAAAACGAAGTCCGGATTTCCTTAATAAACTGAAGTCCGGATTTCCCTTGGTAAAAGAACTTCGGAATTCCTTAATAAAAATCCGTCCGAATTTCCTTTGATGAAAAATGAGTCCGGATTTCCAAAGTAAAAACGAGTCCGGATTTGCTTGAAAGAGTCCGGTCACGGAAAATAAGGAAGAATATTGGGAAGGAGCGACCATCAATATTTCGGCTGTTTCCGAGACTTCTTGGAAAACGACCATCCTTGGAAAATGTAAAAATCACCCTTGGAAAATAGGAAAATCATAAATGATGGCCACCTTTCTCTCGGGCTATAAATAAGGACTAAGAACATCAGAAAAATACACCTGAAGAAATTCTAAAGTAAAGAAGGAGACCGAAAGCTAAAGCAAAGTAGAAAAGAATTCAGGCAAGATACTCACCCATATTTCTAAAACTCATGTTTATTTATGTTGCTATGAAAGTATATATGATATTCTGTATGAAGTATGCTTTTGCTGTTTTATGACTTAACGTTCGAAAATGCATGTTTAAAGGAAATTCTGTTACGCATGATATTAGATTTATTCTGTCAATGGTTATGAATTTTGCTAAATGCATGTTTACGGAAAGAAATTTTAGGTCTTAAGATGAAACAAGAATTCCTGCTATTGAACTCTGTTCTGTCAAAAGATCTCTGAATTTAAGATAAAAGACCTCCGGCATTTTACAGAAAATGATTTAGAGCTCCGGCAGTTTGAAAAAAAAATGAACTTCAGAATAGAGCCTTGATTAACAGTCAATAAACTCTGGATTTAAGAACTTCGAATTTTGACAGGAAGCACTCTAAATTTAGAACTTCGAATTTTAATAGAAAATGCACTCTGAATTTAAGAACTTCGGACTTTAACAGAAAGCCCTCCAGATTAAGAGCTTCGGATTTTAAACAAACACACTCCAGATTTTAGAGATCCGAATTTTAAAAAGAAAAGCACTCCGTCCAGTTATGAAAAAGAACTTCGGCCTTTGATGCTTCGGTTTTGCCGTATTAAATCCGAAATCGGCTTTTGGCACCTTAAAATTGAAGTCAGCCTTTTTCCACGTTAAATTCGAAATCGGCTTTTCCACGTTGAATTCGAAATCGGCTTTTCCACGATAAATTTGAAATCGGCCTTTCCATGTGAAATTTGGAATCGGCCCTAAGTGAATCTTGAACTCCGGCTTTTGATATGAAAAACGACTCCGGATTTCATTGATGAGTTCGGATTCCCCTAATGAAAATTGAGTTCGATTTTTCCCATTAATGAAAAACAAGTCCGGCTTCCAGAACTCCGATTTTTGTTGAATAACAACCTCGGCCTTTGAGCTTCGGACTTTAATGAAAAAGAACTCCGGAATTAGAGCTCCGCCCTTTGGAGAAAAGAACTCTGCTTTTGAAGAAGAACTCTACCTTTTTGATGAAAAAGAACTCCGCTCTTTTAAAGAAAATTACTCCGTCCTTTCAAAGAAAAAGAGCTCCGCCCTTTTACAGAAAAGTACTCCGTCTTTTTAAAGAGCTCCACCCTATTTAAGAAAAGTACTCCGTCCGTTTAAGAAAAAGTGCTCCGCCCTTTTTGAAAGAAGAATTCCGCCTTTCTGAAAAGCATTCCGGTTTTGATAAGAAAGGCATTCTGTCCCTTTGAAAAGAAAAGCGCTCTGATTTTGATAAGAAAAAGCACTCCGCCGAGGAAGAAAAAGAGCTCCGCCCTTTTTAAAGAAAAAGTACTCCGGCAAAATAAGGAAAAAGGACTTGACTTTTTAAACTCCGGATTTAAAGACCTTCAATTTTAAAAATGGACTTCGTAAGAAAAGAACTTTGGATGATATGGACTTCAATGAATGAAGTAAAGAACAAGGCTATATGAAAACACATGGATTATGGACAGCAAGTGGAACTCTTCCGACTTTTGATCTATGATGATTGGCCATTAAAGAACACGAACCAAGAACCGAGTCTCCTTTAAGCTTGCTATTAAAGATGGATGAAGGATATTGGAGTGACACTCGAGGATGCCTCCTGGGCCACGGGAGGGGACCTTTTGGTGGCATAAGAACTACAGACTATGGCCCCGTATGCCGGGTTAAAGGCATTACCTCCCGTCCCGGGGAGCATAATGAGGGGATACGACTTTAGGTTGTGGGGTAGCACACAACCCGTCCTCGATGTTGTCCGCTCCCGTCCGGTCCCTAAAGATGATATGAATTCCGAATGATTTTGATGAATTTTCTGAAGATAAGATGAAAAGAATAAGAACTGAAGAAGAAATGATATGATTTTTTTTGATGTATGCTTATGATTTCTGCATGTGAGTATCCTGCTGGGCTTTGTAAGCTCATTCTTGTAACTTTTCAGATGACAAGCTTATGGAGGATGAAGATGAGTAGAATCCTATGGTGTAACTGAATGTTTAAACTGGCTGGAGCAGATTTTTGGGAGCTTTGTTTATTTTGTTTTGAGAAAACATGTAAAGTTTATTCCACTGCTTATGAATGTTAGTATGTTTCTGTGATACTTTGGGATTAATGAAATCATAAATCTTTTGAATGCATCTCAGGTTTGAGTGAAGAAAAGAAAAATTTTTATGTTCATCTATTTATCCTTATCATAAATTATATGATTTAGATTTGACGACGGCTTTTGATGGTAATAAAAGTCGGGTCGTCACAGTTGGTATCAGAGAGAAAAAAATTGAGATCTTTAGGATAATTTGAATCAATACGGAAACTTAGGACAAGTTAGTGTTGGCAAGAAGAGTGTTATCCTTACTTACGCTTTGGGACAAAGACGATTACGATAGTTATCTTTAGACTAATTGACTAACGAAATTGTTCTTTTCAGACGTTCCTGCAGTCATGTCTAACAGAGGAAGGAGAAATGATCAAGTTAACAATACTCTTGATCGAGAGGCAAGATACGCGAATCTATTGGACAGAATGGCCGAAGTCATAGAAGCTTTGACTCCGGCAACTCCACCAACTCCGGTGACCACCCCAATTCTTGTCCATCAGGAGAGGTCGGTCTACGATCGGTTTACCAACGAACGAATCCCTGAATTTTAGGGGAACCCAATCCGTTGAAGGCTGAAACATGGATTCAACGACTGAAAAAGGTATTTGCAGTAATCAAGTGCCCTGCTGGGGACATAGTGCTATATGCCACTCATAAGCTGGCAGGGGAAGCACACTACTGGTGGGAGATGCAGAAAAGGGTTTTTAATATGCCAGAGCGGGAGATTAGTTGGGAGATGTTTGAAGCAGCTTTCCTGGAGAAATATTTTCCTGCAAATCTTCGTGGGTAGAAGGAGGATGAATTCCTTCGCCTAAGGCAGGGTAATCGCTCGGTGGCAAAATATGATTCAAAATTTACAGAGTTATCTCGCTATGCTCCTTTCATGGTGGAAGATGAGGAGAGGAAGGTTAGACGGTTCTTTCAGGGATTACGGGACGATATCAGGAGACACCTTTCAACTCTAACGTTGACAACATATGGAGAGGTGCTCGCAAAAGCGGTTATTTATGAGAAAGAATTGGAAAGGGGAGCAATGTCCAGACAAAGGACTTTTAGTCAGGTATCCAAGGCCAGTGCTAGTGAAAGGCCTTCTAAGAAGGCAAGACCATCATGGTTCAGTGGGGAACAGAGCCGATCGGTGTAGAATTCTCGATCTACGGCTAATGATGTATGTGATTATTGCCGGAAATCACATGGAGGGAAGCCTTGCTACAAGAAGTTTGGTGTTTGTTATAACTGTGGGCAGGCGAGGCATATGATCAGAGATTGGCCGCTCGCTAAATGAGCCCCAGCAGTTAAGTCTCCTATCCCAGCCAAAGTGTTTGCCATTTCTGCAAAGGAGGCTGAGAAGTCTATGGAGGTTGTGGATGGTACACTTTCTATCTGTGGCACTTCTAGCCATGTGCTCTTTGATTCTGGATCTACTCATTCTTTTGTCTCCCATGAATTTTCGAAGCATCTTACGACCCTTCCTAAAGCTCTTAACTACCCATTGATGGTGGCCTCACCGACAGGGTCATCCATAATATTAAATATAGCATTTTTTGAATGCCCAATAAAAGTAAATGAATACTTGATGCCTGTTAACTTGGTTGTACTGGAAATGAAAGACTTTGATGCGATCTTGGGAATGGACAGGTTAGCCAGGTATCATGCCAAGATTGACTGTTTCCGAAAAAGAGTAGAATTCACCATTCCTGGAAACAAGCCTTTTCACATTTAGGGTGTTCGGCGAAAGGAAGCATCCTGTTTTATTTCGGCTCTTCATGCCAGACACTTAATTAGTGATGGATGCCAAGCTTATCTAGCCTTTGCTAGTGTGACTACAGAAGGTCAAGAATCTCTGGCTAGAGAGATTCCTGTGGTGCGAGAATTTGAAGACATATTCACTGAGAAATTACCTGGATTGCCACCCCAACGAGAGTTAGAATTTAGAGTGGAATTGATACCAGGTTCAGCACCGATATCCAAACCACCCTATCGGATGGCACCGGCTGAACTCAAAGAATTGAAACAACAATTGCATGAATTGTTAGATAAAGGTTTCATTCGGCCAAGTGTGTCACCATGGGGAGCACCTGTTCTTTTTGTCAAAAAGAAGGACGGGACCATGAGATTATGTGTGGATTATCGAGAATTAAACAAAATCACCATCAAGAACAAATATTCTCTGCCAAGGATTGATGATCTCCTTGATCAATTACAAGGGGCTTGCGTATTTTCAAAAGTCGATCTTAGATCTGGTTATCATCAACTTCGGATCAGCAAGGAGGATATAGCAAAGACGGCGTTCCGAACCAGGTATGGACACTATGAATTTGTAGTAATGCCTTTTGGGTTGACTAATGCTCTGGCTGTTTTTATGGATCTAATGAATCGAATTTTCCAACCATACCTGGACAAGTTCGTGATTGTATTTATTGATGACATCCTTGTGTACTCGAAAAGCTCTGAGGAACACGAGGAACATTTACGCACTACACTTCGGATTCTTAGAGAGCATCGGTTGTTCGCCAAATTGAAAAAGTGTGAATTTTGGTTGGAGGAAGTAGGATTCCTTGGACACATCATCTCCAAGGAAGGCATCTCAGTCGACCCGATGAAAGTGGAAGCAGTGGTAAACTGGAACCGGCCAACTTCGGTGACTAAAGTGCGAAGTTTCTTAGGCCTGGCTAGATATTATAGATGGTTTGTAGAAAACTTTTCCCAAACCGTCTTGCCACTCACACAATTAACTAAGAAGGATGCCAAGTTCGAGTGGACCAAAGATTGTGAAGAAAGCTTCCAGACGCTTAAAGATCGGTTAACTTTTGCTTCGGTCCTGACCATTCCAGACGGGTCAGGAGGACTGATTGTTTACTGCGATGCTTTGAAGATCGGATTGGGCTGTGTTTTAATACAACACGGTAGGGTAATTGCCTATGGGTCGCGGCAGTTGAAGGATCATGAAAGGAATTACCCAACCCACGATCTGGAATTGGCCGCAGTGGTATTTGCATTGAAAATCTGGAGGCATTACCTTTATGGTGAAAGATTCTTGGTCTACTCCGATCACAAGAGTCTGAAATATTTATTCTCCCAGAAGGAGCTGAACATGAGACAGAGAAGCTGAACTAGAAATATTTTTCTAGTGTATTGACTCTATAAAGGGCCTATCATTTTGGCTAAATCAAGATTCAAATCAACATTTAGAAATTTTGATTTTAATCTTGATTTAGTTAAGCTTTATTATGATACCATTTTATTATCTACTTGTTCTGAGATTATGACAATAAAAATATTAATCTTTCATAATAATGTTAAGATAGTAATTTAATATCCTTGTAACAATTTCCGTTGACTAGTAGATAGAAAATTCAAAAATCTACCAATCTTCAACTAGCTGGCAAAGATAATAATTGGAAACAGGCAAATTATTTTTGAATATTTTCTTCTTACCCAATCCTTTTGCTTTTAGTATATTGAGTCTATAAAGGAGCTATTGGTTAGGCTAAATCGAGATTCGAATCAATGTTCATAAATTTTGAGTTGATACTTGATTTAGTTAAGCTTTACTATGATATTATTTTATTATTTGTCTATTTTGAAGTTATGACAATAAAAATATT
>JAODPA010067928.1:0-10392 GCA_025585075.1 Nepenthes mirabilis | reverse complement strand
TATTATTGATGCATTTGAAATATTTAATAATATTTTGACAATATTTCAAATAATAATTCCGCTAATTCTTCATTTAAATCATGATTGGAATTGCTATTAATGGGCCAATCCAGAATAGGGCCCACGAATGGAATAGAAGCCCTTCGAACATCCGCCCATATCGCGGTCTGAAATGGGCCATCTTAGGAAAAAGACCCAGAACAAGATGGCCGAAATAGGGGCCCATCAAATAACAGTTCATTGAAAAAACCGACCGTAACCAACTGAAGCGGATAAGAGCAACCCGGTAACGGTTCACGAGCCCATCTCATTGGAAAAATCGACCATAACCTGCTGGAGCAGATAAGAGCAAACCGGCTGGACTTATCCACGATGATTTCACGAACTATGGAGGAAGTTGAAACCACTCATCAATATTACAAATACTCTGTCATTACCCCCACAGAGAGGGGGGAAGATTCTAGGCTAAACGAAAAGTATCTCACAGGAATAATAATCTCGATTTTATACGAAGCCTAATAAACCACTCATAACTCACAAGACATCTCGCAGTAAAATGTATTAAAACACAAAATCCTTGCACTAAACATCTTCGATCCCAAATTTTTCATTCTACTTACATCTTTCAATTTCATTAAGAAAGATTTCTAATTTGAGCCCCAGAAGATATATCAGAGAGCTAGTCTCGCTAATCCTCTCACCTCTTGTTTTCTGTTGTGTTGCGCTGGGTTCAGGTTAGAAGGAACGATGGCCAGATTAGCTCCAATTAAAACTGAATACAAAGATGCATCATTGGCACCATATGTGGAAAACGGCCAAAAAGCTAGGTTTTCCACCACATACACTAAAGCAAAGATGGTTAACACCATGACACACGTGAGCGCTCCTGTTAGAGAGGATGCTTTCCTTGGCAATGATTCTCTTGCAGGTAGCCATGGGAAAGACCAGCATGCATACGTCATGTAATCAATGAACAACCGGATGGACCATATATCTGAAGCGCTTCAGACCCTATGCGCATAGTTGGGTCATGAGAGGCTAGAGGTTCATTCCTCAACTGCACCTAACCCAACTTCTAAAATAAAGAATAAGAGAAAGAAAGAATAAGAGAAGGAAACGTCCGGTCAGGTAAATGCAACAACCTGCCGACCGAGTTCAAGTAATTTCCAACAATAGAGAAGGAGACTGATCACAAATTGAAGGCCGACTGGGTCCAAAATCTTTTGATGAGAGTCCAAACGGTGAAATTCTCGTTATTCCTGTGATGATTGTAGGCCTCCAGACTAGGAAGAGGGCTCTTGTAACATTCAGCAGGTAGGCAAAAACATCCAACCATTCCAACATCAAACGCAATAAATAGAGTAGAGGACTTACCTCAATTCTAAGAGATCTGCTACCACTTATCAGGTGGAGGAGAAAGTTGAAAAAATTTGGCAACACATCTTCGGAGGAAACACTGAGGGGCACTCCGCAAATTTAAGAAAATATCCTTTTACAATAGAGATCCGGACACGGCTGCTTCCTCATAAGTTCAAGATGTCGGTCATGGACGCCTATGATGAAAGCGCGGACCCTATGGATCATCTAGACTACTTCCATATGCTTCTTAGTTTCTAGGGTCTAAATGAGATGACAATGTGTCAATGATTTCCCTTGACCCAAAGGGAGATGCCGAAATTTAATTCTACCACATGCTGCCCAATTCAATTCAGTCGTTTCAAGAATTGGCCGACAATTTCCTCTTCTAGTTTGCCTCCAGTCGGATGATTGAAAAACAACCTTGGCACCTTGCTTGTATTAAACAAGGGCCAGGTGAAAATTTAAAGAGTTTTTTTATCAGATTCACCGCAGAGGCTCAAAGGATTCCTTGATTTACCGACGAGGTAAAGTTGAGCACCTTTATATCAATATTAGAGATAGGCGAGTTTTTTAAGCATCTGACCCACAAAGATCCACAGATTTTTTGCGAAGCAGAAGCCATTGCCCATGTGTATATGGCAGTAGAAGAGGCCAATGAGGCAAAGAAGTCGAGTCGTGTGGATCACCCCCAAAAAAAAACCATCGAATGAAAGGAAAAGAAATGGAGATAGATTTCACTCCAGAGACTCTATGAAGCATCATAGAGTAGAGTCGAGAGCTCGTAGGGAGTTCAGACCTTTGAATTTAACCCCTTTAAACAACTCTCGGACAAATATTCTTATATAAATTCAAGATAAGAAATTCCTTAAATGGTCAAAGCTAGCAAAGAACCCATAGGGAGGAGATTAGACGAAGTTTTGTTATTACCATCGATCTCCAGGCCACAACATTGAGGAATATAGGACTTTGTAGAAAGAGATTGAAGACATCATTCAAAGAGGACATCTCACTAAATTCTTGAAAAGCCTAGGGTAGGACCCAACAGGATAGAAGAAGGGCAAGAGTAGAAACAGCCAAAGAACCGAATAGCTGCCGGAGTGGTGAGCATGATATTGTTCAAGCCAACCAAAATATACCCTCCTGACCAACTGGAGGCTACTGCAAATAACAAGAAACCAATGATTGGAATTAGGGACGATATGATTAGTCTTAGTAAAAATGACATGTCACATGTACAAATTCCCCATTATAACTTTTTGATTGTATCAGTACTTGTTTTGGATGGTAAGGTGGATTACCAACTAAAACGAATATTTATTAATAATAGAAGTTTCAATAATTTGCTTTACCTTAATGCGTATTTCAAATTGAGACTAAAAAAGAGTAAACTCAACCCGACCGACGGACCTCTGTACGGATTTGATAATGAACCGGAATCCGTCCAAGGAGCCATCTAATTAGAGGTCACCTTGGGTACTACCCCAGCACCGCATCTCACATGCTTACCTTTCTAGTGGTCAATTTGCTTACAATTTATAACACAATTTTGGGTCGGCCCTGCCTATCGGTATTTGGGGCAGTAACATCGATCCCTCATTTAAAGATAAAGTTCCCAACTTCATGCGGTGTGGGAGGAGTTCTTGGCAATTAAGTGACCGGTTAGAGTTATTATTTGTCCCAGGTCAGTCAAACCACTCCAAACCAACTGGCCGAGGACTTTGACTATTGAGATGAAACAACTTTACAGCAAGCCCAATTCGGCAAGACAACGGATTTGGTCCCACTAGATCCCAATGATTCAGAGAGATGCATACAAATTGAGGGCACACTAACTGCACCCTTATGTGAGCAATTGTTCACTTTCATCTGGCAGAATTCAGATATCATTGTATGGTCACCCACTGACATAATAGAGATTCTAATTAAAGTGATGGCTCACAAGTCGGCCCTTGATCCTAGTCATAAGCCTATCAGGTAGAAGTGAAGGAATCACTCTATTAAAAAACCAGTTGCCATTCAGGAGAAAGTAAAGAAACTGCTCGACGCCGACTTAATTAGAGAAGTTCAATATCCGAATTAGCTCTCTAATATGGTTCCTGCGAAGAAGAGTAATGAAAAGTTGCGGATGTGTGTCAACTTCAACAATGTGAATAAGGCGTGCCCAAAGGATAGTTTTTCGTTGCCCAAAATCGATTTGTTAGTAGACTCAACATCTGGACATGAGTTGTTTAGTTCCATGTACACATACTCAGATTACAATAATATTAGAATGAGTTTAGAGGACGAAGAGCACACTTCTTTCATAACCGATCAGGGGACATATTGTTACAAAATTATACCTTTCGGTCTGAAAAATGCTGGTGCTACATACCAACGACTAGTAAATAAAATATTTGAAGATCAGATTAGCCGAAATATGGAGGTATACGTGAACGATATGCTTGTCAAAAGTAAAACCACTGGTAACCATATCCAAGACCCGAGTGAAGCCTTTGAAGTACTTCAGACGCACCATATGAAATTAAATCCAACCAAATACGTTTTCGGAGTATCCTTTGACAAGTTCTTGAGATTCATAATCTCTCGACGAGAGATTGAAGCCAACCCGGATAAAAAAAAGGCAATCATGGACATGAACTCGCCATAGACCATAAAAGATGTCCAAAGGCTCACTAAGAGACTTGCAGCACTCCCCCGTTTTTTAGTAAAGTCCGTTGAAAAATATCTTCCGTTTTTCAAAACTTTGGATGGAATGAAGGCAATGACTTCCAATGGACGGCCAACTGCCAGGTGGCCTTCTAAAAATTGAAAGACTATTTGACCAGTTCTCCCCTCCGAACATCACCAGAGAAAGGCGAGGAATTGTACCTATATCTAGCGGTATCAGAGATGGCGTTAAGTTCGGTCTTAATTCAGCAACAATTAGATTTACAACGACCAATCTATTGCATTAGTAAGACTTTGTCATACGTGAAAACCCATTACACACATGCCGAAAAGATTGCATTAGCCCTCATCTATTCCACTGGGAAACTGTGACTCTATTTTCAAGTTCACAAGATAGTCGTCCTCACTGATCAATCACTGAAGGGAATATTGCAGAAATCTGATGTGTCCAGACGATTAATCAAATTGGCTATCAAACTGGGCGAATTTAACATAGAATTCAGACCAAGGCTGAACATAAAAGGACAGGCGCTAGCTGACTTTATAGTGGAAACCATAACTTTGGTTCAAGATACCCAGGTGGCCGATGAAGATGTTGGCCGGACAGAGAAGACACCGATCTGGATATTACATGTCGATGGGTCATCCATGCAATCCGGCAGTGGGGCTGGAGTGGTGTTGAGAACTCCGAACGGGATGGAAATGAGTTACTCATTGAAACTCGCATTCCTAGCGACTAACAATGTCACTGAACACGAGGCCTTGCTTGCCCGGTTACGATTGGTAAAGGAATGTACAGTGAAGCATTTGGTTGTTTAAAGCAATTCTGAATTGATTGTTAACCAAGTTCGAGGAAACTTCAAGGCATCAAGCCCTGTGGTGGCGAGCTACCTCGCTAAAGTGAGGAATATAACACAAAAGTTCGATACGGAGATAATACACATATTGAGAGTAGATAACGGGAAGGCCGATCAGATAGCGAGGGCCGCCGCGATGGAAAATTCTTGGCAGTATTCCAAAAGCATGCGAGAAGTCCTAGCTATTCCAAGTATTGAGGAATTCAAGCAAGAGATTCTACAAGTCTTCGGCCACAAAAGTTGAATGTCCCCTTATTGGCGATATATTACCGACGGTATTCTACCAGAAACCCCAGAGGATGCCAAGTGCATAAAAAAGACGGCTAGGTGGTATATAATCGTAGATGGAAGACTATACCGCCGAGGGTATTCAACGCCTTATTTGAGGTGTCTTAAGACAGATAAAGTTGGCTATGCCTTCAGCGAGGTTCACCTTGAAATATATGGATCATACATCGAAAGCAAGAATCTTGCTTTCAAAATAATGTGCCAAGGCTACTATTGGCCCACTAGGAAGAAAGGCGCTGTGGACTTTGTCAAGAAATGCGAGAATTGCCAATTGCACGATAACATGCCTCATTAACCACCAATTGACCTGAAAGCCCTGTAGGCCCCATGGCCATTTGCACAATGGTGACTAGACAAACTCGGTCTCTTTCCAATAGTATTTGGTCAAAGGAAATTAGTTATTATGGGTATTGATTATTTCACTAAGTGAGTTGAGACCTCTCCGTTGGCAAGGATCACTGAGTACAATGCGACAAAGTTTGTCTGGTAGAATATCATATGCACGTTTGGGACTTTCGAGGTAATAATAACCGACAACGGGACCCAATTCATTGGCAAACGCTTTACCAATTGCTGTACAAACTTGCATATCCGGTTAGTACACACCTTCGTGGCCTATCCACAATTAAACGGACAAGTGAAAGTTACCAACAGAACTCTGTTGCACGAGCTAAAGACAAAGCTAGAGGACATTGGAAGCTCCTGAGCAGATGAGTTGCCTTCAGTATTATAGTCCTACTAGACGACGCCCAATGAACCTATAAGGGAGACACGCTTCAGTCTATGCTTTGGATCTTAGGCAGTCATCTCGGTAGAGATCGAACTACCCAACCTCCGAGTTGAGAATTTTGACTCGCTAAGTAATCCACAGCGACTTAGGGAGCATCCCGACCTACCAGAAGAAGCCTAGGAAGTGGCAAAGGTGCGAACAGTAGCCTACCAACAGCAAATCACTCGATATTATAACAAAAGAGTGAAGGCACGCCAATTTGACGTTAGAGATTTAGTATTGCGGAGTATAAAGGCAACGAGTAAAATGGCCCACAAGAATAAACTCTTCATAAATTGAGAAGGCCTGTTCATTGTCTCGATCATTCTCCGTAACGGTGTGTACAAGTTACGAACCCCGAATGACAAACTGTGCCAAGGACGTGGAATGCCATCCACTTGAAAAAGTTCTATCAATGATTTCCATATAGGTAGAATATATATTTTTAAGTGGCTTGTATCATATTTAAATTAATAAAATAAGTTGTTCATTTATTTGTTTATTTGTCTATATGAATGCTTGGAATGACATTGTATAAAATCAAGACAACCTAGACCACCCTTAAGTCAGGTGGGTTGCAACCTACTTGCTCCTCGACCTAAAAACGATCAAATAACCTCAGACCCACTCTGAACGGCCCATTTGTGGTCAAATTTGAACCTCAGATTCATTCCAAGTGGCCCATCCTCAATCGAATGCCTAAACCTTAGGGGGCTCTACAGCATGTGTGGCGACTCCCGTATACAAGGACGAGCACTTTTAGTCTACTATAGCCTAATAATTGGAATTACATGTGTGGGGATACATGATGTTCCCCAAAAGAGCAAGCTCTTAATAATAGCATACCGACGACCATGACTTCCTTAAGGAATTGTAATGACTATCATTACTAAGCTGATAAATGACACATAAATGATAATCTTCTAATAACAGCAGTGATTAGAAAAATTTTCCTTAATTCATTAGAATAAGACAAAACATCACACAAGGAAAACAAGAACTACGCTAAGACTAGGTGCTCCCTAAAGGTTGTGCTGAAGGCTCATCGGCATCAGAAAAATTCTTCAAATCAAACCGGCGCTGAGCACCCACATTCCTCTGGTCAAAGAAGTCAACCGAAAAATGAGGGTCCAGCAGTGAAGCAATGCGTTGCCAAAGGAGAATGCCATCTAAAAATCTAGCGTTCAGGGCAGGGCCCGCCTCCTCCGGTCTAAGTCGAGTCATTAGCTCTGAGCTAAACCAGACGTTATCACTCTGAAGATCGGCAAGATGTTGTTCAGCCAACTTCAAAGCATTTTTATCATTCTGCAGCTCAATTTCAAGGCGAGAGACCCGTTCTTGCATCTCCTCGAGTGCGCTCAGATCGATGCGTATTTGTGTCAGCTAATGAACCTCACCCTCAACTTGCTGAATCCTAACATTCTTTTGTTGTAAACACAACTTCAAAATTTCACTCATCTTATCATCTTACCAATAAGAAAGGAAAAATAAAAATTAGGCCAGGTCTTTCCAGTAAAAGTTAGAAGTTTTCTTAAAACATACCGTAATATAGCGTGCTCTCTGAGCTACAATGTTGATAGGCACCCTGGATGTGGAAGCAGGAGTGGAAGCCTGATCCAACCTATAATTTCTTGGACTTTGACAAGACGAAGAAGCTACTGGATCTGATGCTGGAGTAGATTCTCGATCCAGCCAATTCCCTCTAGGACTTAGATGAAAGGAGGAGGTAACCAGATCAGACATAGGAGTCTTTGGCCGGGATGCCTCCACGATTCTTGTTGTTGTAGCATCTTTACCCACATCGGCCGGACAGACGATGGGCTCCTTCGGCACCTCAGCCAACTCAGTAGAAAAGCCGAGCACCCTTTTTTCATCCAAGACAGCCTCAACAGTAAGCACTTTCTCTCGGACTCAAGCCGATTCTCCAACTAGTCCGGTTGGTCCACTAGCTTTAGGAATGCTTACAACACCCATGATCTCCGGCTCTCTGGGGGCTTTAGTAGAGGGAGCAAGGGGCTCCCCACTTGCAGCGAACCCAAATCCAATGCCCTCTTCCATGATTCGATCAGCTGAAGGAGTAGAAACAAAAGTCGAACTGCCAATTCCCTGCATCCTTTCTGATATGGGAAGGCCAATCTCAGCAGAAGGACTCGGCAAAGCATCTTGTCGTCGTGATAAGGATTTTCTTATAATTGTGCCTTTTGCTTTCCTTTTGCACCGATTGGGAGGCGAAGTGGTTGCTCCTGTCTCCTCCAATTAGGGTTCCCACTTAATTAGCGAAAGGATTTCGGCAAAAACAAGTGCTATTTATCATTAAATGAGTTTGCATTCACTCATATAAATTCTATCATCAATTTTACAGAGTCCTCTTCCTCACGAGAAGTTCTACCGGTAAAGCACTATGGTACTTTGCCCCACTCATTAGGGAGGCCCAATTTTGGAGCAACCAAAAAGAAAAATCTGTCATTCCATTTTTTCACCGATTCATAAATTACGCCACTTATGTTTAATTTGTGAGGGGAAAGCGAAATCCAATCCCCACTCTGGCAAAATCGAAATAATACCTTAATGGTTGTAATATTCAACCTCAACCCTTGAAGGCGAAAAGAGATGCACAGATTACAAAAATACCTTATTGCATTTGCGTGGAATCGTGCGATAGGAACGCCAATATCCACAAAAATCTTGTGCAACTTGTGTGCCATGGGGAAGCGAAGACTACTCTTCAAGTGGGCTTCATAGATGGTGATAAACCCACTAGTAGGAGAGCGGGCTCTATCCTTTTCAGTTGGCACTGCAAACAAAGCTTGTCAAGGAATTTTATATTGAGAATAAAGACCGTCTATATCTGCTGCAGTGAGTATAGACTTGATTGCATTAATGCGATGCGCCACGAAAACAAATCTTTGAAACAGTAAAAAAAAAGGATTGTGATTCGAGGAAGAAGAAGATGACCAAAGATTTGGAAGAGAAGGTAGAATGTCGAGGGTTCCAGAGAAAGAAAGTAATAATGAATTAATGGGTAGCCGTTTCAAATTTTACAATAAAAATCCTTGCACGGTTTCGAGGAGTGACACGTGTCAGCACCTTATAAGCGACGTGACATACTGGCCACTTTGTGTCAGGATTGATGAATTGATATTGTGCCGATGATGGACACATGGCAAGTCAGACAAGTTTGGTGACAAGACAACATGATTTCCAAGGTAGTCTTCACTTCCCAAAAAAAAAACAGTAGATCGGCGGTGAATCCAGACTGGCAGGTCATTATCCAATCTAGTGTCAATTCGGATTGATTTGCAACAATTCATTTCAGATTAGCCACGTTTTAGTTCGGATTTGAAATCTAGAGCAAACTAGTCTAGTTCAATTCAGTCCGATGCAAATACTCCAGCACAATCCAATCCGGCTTAACTTAGTTTGGCGCAAATCGATCCAGTGCATTCTATTCTAGTACAATCTAGTTTGGCTTAAAATCTGGACGAATTGGTCCAAACCCCCTCCGACGTTAATCTAAATTGCTTGGTCCATAGCTTAAATAGGCAGGAAGATTGTCCAACAACAAGCAGATGAAGCAAACAGAAAATAGATCCCATCAATTAATATGCTGGGGGTTGAAAATTTAAACCTCATGGCATGGGAGCTAGTGATGGGAATTGCTGTTAATGGGCTAATCCAGAACAGGGCTTATGAATGGAATAGAAGTCAACTGAAGATCCGCCCATGCCGCAGTCTAAAATGGGCCATCTCAGGAAAAAAGACCCAAAACGATATCAATACTCTATGAATTTATGGACTTTCACATTAACTTGCCTCACCACAATTATGGGCTTTCATGTGAATTTACATGGGTATGTTTTGAAAAATTTTATATTAACATGAAGATGACTGATAGTACAGGAAAAATAAAAATTCATGTCTATCAATAACTGCTCACAATGTATAACATTTATACACCATGATTAATATAGGAACCGTCCATTCTAGTAGAAGAAGCAAGTAGTAGCAGAAGTGGCCAATGATATTGGCTTTTTTTTTTTTTTGTACGCGTTTGGCATGGAACAAAGCCAATTAATGAAAATATATGATCGTAACATTTTCACTACTTATAGTTGGACCACATTTCTAACATTACAAGTAGTAGCAGTTCAAAGTTTCAAATTTTAGGTTGGTGGAATGCCAATGAGCATACATTTTCTATGATCGCATCGATGCCACCTCTTAGCCTATGATATCATCGGAGTTAGTTTACAACATTGGAGGTTGAGTAGCGGATGAAAAAAGAAACAGGATGACATCAAAAATTATAGAAATGTGTATCCTTTTCAATGACTGATTGGACGCAAAAAATCGTAGTAGAAATTCAAATATTCTTAATTCCAGTGAAAAGATTGACCCTAGAAATACTGGTTGGCCTAAAAATACTTGAGTTACTATTAGATGTATTTTTTT
>JAODPA010067927.1:0-10393 GCA_025585075.1 Nepenthes mirabilis | reverse complement strand
TATTATAAGAATATAAATATCAAGATGGATAGATAACATTAAGATTCAGGAGGCTAGAAATGAGAAAGACACTTTTGAAGAGAAATGAAAAAAATAATCCCATTTAATGAAAAATATGTACAATCTATCAAATCGCCGTCTATTTTGAGCGAAGTAACATTTTGTCAAAAAGCGTTCGCCGGAAAAAATTGCGACGGCGAGTCGTTGAAAAAAGGCAGTAGGAATTCAAAGTCTTTGAAGCCCCCATTTTACCGGAAGACAGTAACAGGAGGCTCTTCTTTCTTATTTATTGATCTTATTTGATTTTGTTCCCATTTGAACCACATTCCTTCAGATAAATTCAGCAATCTTAGCAGTGGACAGAAACCTACTTTCATTTAGTTAGATTCAATTTCTGTTCATCATTTAACCCAATTTTAAGCTTTCTGCATTCCTTCAAGGCTTCTGTTTCTGGGGTTTTTTTTCCCAGGTGAGTTCACTTCTGCTTTCCGGTTAATTTCCTATTTCCTCTCCATTGAAAGCAGTGATTATTCACAAAAAAATTTGGGTTCTGCTTCAAATTTGCCTTCAATTTGTTATCTACTTTTTCAGTGATTTGGAGCAAATTATTTATGGGGTTTTCTCCTTCCATTTTTAAGACGACAACTAAGATGGTTTTTTTTTTTTTTTTTTTGAGTTTTTCTAGTTTTTGCTTTGTATGGGTTCGATTCTTAACTAGTGAAAATACCAGTATCACTTCTTCACAGAAATTTTTGCTGAGTATGTATATAATTCATGCTTCAGGGAGACAAATTTGCATGAGCAAGGAGGGGACAACAACCCTATGGTTTCCAAGGCTTTGTTTGTCCCACTTCTGCTTCTATTTCCATCGGTATTTGCAGCTGTCTGTGAAATTCAGTTCCAAAACTTTTTGAATTCCAATGGTTCTTTACTGGGTGCCATCAAAATGCCTGATCATAACTTCAAGGCAACTGGTTGTGGCCTTGCTACATCTGAGAACAACAACGAATCAATGATTCCGGTAATCAAATCAGACGAAGAAAGGAGAACTCCAAATGAGAGTATCAATGAATATCAGCAGGTTTCTGATAAAAAGAATAAGCACGCAGTAAAGTTTCATCTAAAGCACCTGTCAAATGGGGAGCAGAAGGGAAGAAAATTATTGGTTGAATCCTCCGTGAAAGACTTGAGAAGAATTCAAAATTTCCATAGAAGGATTGCAGAGAATAAGAACCAAAACACTACCTCAAGGCTTGGGAACAAAAATCATAGATATCTATTGGAGCAGCAGGCTTCAAAAGAGGAAGATACAAGTGTATTTTCTGGCCATCTTTTAGGGACTTTAAAATCTGGGGTACCTTATGGCTCAGGAGAGTACTTCATGGATGTATTTATAGGCACCCCTCCTAAGCTTTTTTCCTTAGTAGTTGATACTGGTAGTGATCTTAACTGGATACAATGTGTTCCATGCTATGACTGCTTCGAGCAAACGGGACCCCATTTCAACCCAAAACACTCTAGATCTTTCCAGAACATAACATGCCACGATGCTCGGTGCCACCTCGTGGCATCCCCAGATCCTCCTCGGCCGTGCAAGGCTGAGAATCAGACCTGTCCCTACTACTACTGGTATGGTGACAGTTCCAACACAACAGGTGACTTTGCTGTTGAGACCTTCACTGTCAACTTAACTACTCCTGAGGGAAAACCCAAGATTAGGAAGGTGGAGAAGGTGATGTTTGGTTGCGGGCATTGGAACCGTGGCCTCTTTCATGGGGCTGCTGGATTGTTAGGACTTGGGAGGGGACCTCTCTCGTTTGCCTCTCAGCTCCAATCATACTATGGACAATCATTTTCCTATTGTCTCGTGGATAGAAATAGTGATCCCGGTGTAAGCAGCAAGTTGATCTTTGGAGAGGATACGGATCTCCTGAGGCACCCGGATTTGAATTTCACTTCTCTACTCGTTGGGAAAGAAAACCCGGTTGATACATTTTACTATGTCGAGATAGAATCAATTGTAGTAGGGGAAGATGTTTTAGACATACCAAAGGAGACATGGCAGCTCTCTCGAAACGGAGTGGGTGGCACGATAATTGACTCAGGAACAACTCTTAGTTACTTTGCAGGGCCTGCTTACCCGGCTATTAAAGAAGCATTTGTGAGAAAGATTAAAGGATATTCTGTTGTAAATGATTTCAAAGTCTTGGATCCATGTTACAATGTCTCTGGGGTAAAGAAGTTTGAGGTGCCTCGGTTTGGGATTCGATTTAGTGACGGAGCTGAATGGAATTTCCCAGTTCAGAACTACTTCATCTCAGTTGATAAGGAGGTTGTTTGCTTAGCAATTCTCGGCAATCCACACACTGGTTTCTCCATTATTGGGAACTACCAGCAGCAAAACTTCCATGTTCTTTATGATACAAAGACATGGAGGCTTGGATTCGCGCCAACACGGTGTGCTGATGTCTGACTGAAATTTTGATGAAACCGATGTTCGGAGATTGATTCAAATACGTAGGAGATTCGAGAGGGAAACTGATTGTTTTGGTTTTTTGTGGGGTATATCTGAAAACTTTAATTAATTATACATTGTGTAACGTGGATAATGAAATATATAGGGAATGGAATGAACACATTCCTTCGGCTGATCTTGATTCCGTGCTGTATTTGAGTTGTCTTAAGGTGGTGGTACTGATCAAGAAGATAATCAAAAGAAAGGTTTACAATGTGTTTGGTGTCCTCATTTTAATGTGTACAACAAAGTAAATCTATATAAAACTGAGTAATTGTAAAAGTATATAATGTTTAATCAATAGAGATGAAAATTATTGAAATTAAAACCGTGTAAAATTGTGGAGATTTTTATTTATATTTTGTCAAAGTATGATTAGACAGTTTTTCATTTAAAAAAATCAAAGGTAGAACCATGAAAAGTTGTGAATATTCACTAAATCTTTGTTGGTCTATATATGCAAATTAAACAAAACACATTTGATATGTATTTATAGTTTTCATATCTACATTTTTACACTATTTTGTTTCTCCATAGTTTCTAATAGTTTTTTCTCAAATAAATGTTAAACTATCTGCAACATTACTTTGCATATGAATAGCATTCTTGTATTTTGTAATTCATATACAGCTTACATGAGGGTAGGTCTTGTTGTGATAATATAGTTAAAAACAATAACATTGTGCATGAAATTCTCCCTCGAAGGGGTGCTGTGATGCAACTGTCGTGCAATGTGCATATGATGCAATATAGCAACCGTTGAATGTATATCCAATGGCGTCCCTTAACCCTTTTATTTAAAAAATAACTTTTTTTAATAACAAACGAGAGGCACCGTTAAATTTACATCCAACGTACGTGCATCGTACGATAGCCACGTCACAGTGCTCCTATTCTTAAAATTCTCACTATGTCTAAAAATCGATAAGAATAGATTAACTTTTAGATTCATCATATATGATCGTATTTTACATTAAAAAAAACACTTTCACAACTTATAACCATGATCACAAAATTACGTGAGCAATAAATCTACCGGTCAATACTTTCTCTTGTTGAACTAGCAAGAATGCTGCATAATATCATGAGGCCATAAGCACAAATCATGAAAACAATATTTTGTTAACTGTGGCCCTGCCTCTAATCTTATCCATAAGGTCAAAGTTCCTTGGTACAGTTGTTCAGCTATATGCCAATTGCCTCAATGCTCATGTTGACCACCCACCCAATTTCCTTCATTTTGACTGCTGCTAGTCTTGCCAAAGTATGAAAAAGGAGTAATGGTGATGTAGTAGTTATAATCTTTTGACCAATTCTGGCTAACCATTAAATAAAAGTGATTCAATGCTTTGACTTGGCAGCATTGGCGAGTGAGTGATTCAAAGCATAATCTATGAAATGTTCTACTTAGAAAACTCAAGACTTTGATAATTTTGCAGGTCAAAAATCATGGCTGATTCTCTTTTCTATAAAGCTACTTAAACTAAATGTGACAGTTCAGTATACAATTTTTATATTTTAAAGTTTGGAGAGTATCAATGTTCGTATTAGCTATATATTACTAAATGGTTGTTTCTGAATTTTAGGCCGGTGGCCAGTAGATTGTGGCATCCTTATCTTCATACAAAATATTATTCCCTTGATGCAATTATCTTTAGCTCCCTGATACAAAAAAAAAAAGAAGAAGTGAAGAAAATTAAAAAAAAAAAACCTAAAGAAGTGTAAATTATAATGGTAGGTATTTGTTGCGTTTCGGATTTGTGGTTTCCAAGCAACACGAATGTTTGAAATTTAGAGATGTTAAGAGAGGGAGATTGAGACCGAATTTTTATGTGGAAAGCCTCCTCTTGAATGGGGAGGAAAAACCACGAGGCTCGGGGCCTTTAAAAATGTTTCACTATTAAGATGGAAGTCTTTACAAAATATAAGTGTTAAGGTTAATCCCTTCCTTATCTCTTATTTTGTATTTCTTTTTTAGGGGGTCTTGCTCGTTGGGAGTCTTTATCACTCTCGTTGGGAAGCTTTGTTACTCTCCTGTTTCGCCTCGAGGGAAGAGAGGAGTTTGGTGGCCGAGAGAGAGCTATCCTCCTTCTGGAATGAGCTTAGGGAGAAAAGGCTGGTCGAGGGAGTGAGAGTGGGCTACTTTCGTTCCTCTAGAATAAGTTTTGGGAGAAAAAGCCCGTCCTTTGGAAAGGGATTTTGCTGGGTATTTATAGGAAAGATCAGGTTGTAAGGGAGGAGACACATGGCGGCCACCGGATGGCTGAGAAACTGCCTACTGTCCCACTGACCCCATTTAATGCTGCTGACGTATGGGAGAGCACGCGGCTGGCGCGATAGTGTGTGCCTGTGTGTGCCAGGCGCATAGGGTCTAGGTGTCAATCTTGATTTGACCAGGCGTGCCCTATTGAGACGGCGACTGATAGTGGTTGCAGGTTCATTGGAAAACGGTAAAGTTGTTGAGCTGGCGCTCCCGGCCGATGGATGAGGGGGTCCTCGTCCAGGTGGCGTTCCCTGTTACTGTGCGGGTTCGCGGACCCATCAGAGTGGACTGATCTGAGGCTTGTCAGGACTCTTGGGGTTCTCGGGCACCTTCTTGTTCTCGGTCATCTGGATGATGTCCTCGCGCTTCTTTGTGAGCTGACGGGACTTCTCGGACCTAGGTTACGATCCTGGTCTTTGGGATATTGGCCTCCGTTTTGGGCCGTGCTTTTATGGGCTTGTATATTGGGACCCAACATAGCCCCCATGCCAAAGGGCTCAAGGCTTTTAACCGTTTGGCATGAAGTTGCTGATCTTCGAGAGAAGTTGGCTGCTTCTGGCTAGAATTTGGTTGCACGCGTGCTCGTGATTTGATAGGGGCACTCCTGAGCGGGCCAGAGTATGGCCGTCCGAGTTCTGGATCAAGCGTTTACAGTGGGGGCCCGAGCTCGAGTATGTCCTCGGGATGAATGCGTCGTTAAGCTTGGTGGGAGTTGATCTCAGGACTTCTTCTGGGTCCAAGATCTTTCTAGCGCCGCCGTTTTTGGGCCTCTGAGACGCATTAAATGCTGAAGTGATGTGCTATCAGGCGTCTCGGGAAGGAAAGGCCATCATTTTTCTGAGACGAATGGTTGGGCGACGCGTGGTAAGGGTAATGAGTGCACGCCCTTTTGAATTCCAGGAGTATTTAAGCGCCTCCTTGCTCCGATTTTCCAACTTCGTGCCTACGTTTCGCTTTCTCCTCCAAGTGTTGAGGATTTTCGTTTTTCTTTCGCTCGAGTTTCTTCTCCATTTTCTTCTTTTCGTTTCTCGACATTCATGGCGCCCGGAGTGAGAAAGATTGCCTCTACGGTGACGTTCGACAAGCTCGTAGAGATTCGAGCTCGATATTGAATCCCTGAGTCCGCAGCCATGATGATCCCGGAGTCGTACGATAGGGCATTGTACCCTCAGGACGACTTCATCACTGTTTACGAAGTCCACCTCAAAGGTGAGCTACGGTTTCCCATGACAGAGGAGCTTAACGATATTATGAGGGCACTCGGAGTGTCCTTCGCCAGGCTCCAGCCAAATGCTATAAGGTATCTGGTGTCATTGTGCGTTTTCTTCCGATGCCATAAGAAGTTCTTGAATGCCCTTATGGTCAAGGTGATGTTTCGCTTCATACAGAACCTCGACTGGATTATAATGACTCCTCGCCCGGACTTTTTCTTGATGTGCGGAGGTAACCCGGACTCTACGAAGCGGTGGAAGGATAGGTTTTTCTTCCTCGGCGTTCATGAGCATTGGGCTGTTCTTTTTAAGTGGGGGAAGGTGGCCAACCAGTATAGCTCTGACCCTTCGAAGGAGGATAGGGAGAACGTGAAGGAGCTCACGGACTTGGTGTTGGCCAATCTGGGAAGCTTCCACCTAGGCAAGCGCAACATCTGATTGTCACCCAAGAAATTTGAGGAAGCCAAGTGGGGACCACGGGCCGAGGCCTCTACCACAGCCCCTCCCGAGAAGTCCAAGAAAAAGAGACTGAGGAGAGCTGGGACTCTGAGGATCGGGGGTCTTGCCGACCACCTGGGAGAAAATCTCCTCGCCGAGAGCTCGGAGCTTCTAGCGGCCGTCGTCGATCCTCCCTCCAGTGATGATGATGACGATTTCGACTTCGATGATTTGAGCGACGATGATGTGGCTGCTCCTCTGCTTAAGAGGTCGAGGACTGGCTATTTGCCTTGGTCCTCGGGGTCTGAAGGTTTCTCCTTCACTTCCACTGCTAATCCTCCTGCTAAGTCCTCGAGAGCTGAAGGTCTCGCCTTCACTTCCACTGCTAATCCTCCCGCTGGGCCCTCGGGAGCTGAAGGTCTCGCCTCCACTTCCACTGCTAATCCTCCCGCTGGGCCCTCGGGAGCTGAAGGTCTCGCCTTCACTTCCACTGCTAATCCTTCCGCTGGGTCCTCGGGGGTGATTGTTCAGATTGCGGAGCTCCCAGACGTCCAGCCCCCCTGTGATGATTTTGTCTCCGAAGTTTCCGTTGATTTGCCTGGTGACGTCTCGGACAGGACTGATCATCCTTCCAGGGACATAGGAGGCGGGAACCCCATGGCGGATGCTGAGAAGGGAATGAAGGCTGAGACGGTCCGAGAGGTGGTAGAGGTCGAGGAGTTAGGTGTCCACGAGCTCATGCCCATTGATCCTTTTGAGCGCCCCATTGTGGCCTTCAGGAGTCCGAGGTCCTTAGAGAGTGTGGCATAGGGGACGATCCTCTTGTTTCTAAGGTAACCCCACTGTTTCTTTTCTCGCCTTGCTCCCAACTGTTTGTATTTTGATAAACCCTTCTATTGCAGCTCCAGGATCTAATTGGAGGCCTTAGTGAGCTGGTGGAAGAGATCGCCCAATCCCGCTCGGAGATGGGGTCATTGAGGACCGCTCGGGAGGCCGCGCAACGGGCGGAGGTGGAGTTGGCTGAGGCTAAGGAGAAGATCGCCTTTTTGGAGGACACTGTCAAGCTCCTGCGGTTTCGCCAGGGCCTCCTCCACGATCGGATCCTTCGCCAAGAGGAGAGGTTGAGGACGTCCGTACAGATTGCTGAGATGGCACCAGTGTTGGACGGCAAATACTCGGATGGTATTCGCATGTGCCGCCGAGTGACGCAATTGATCCGTCCGCGGTTTCCAGTGGCCGTCCTTGATCCTAGGAACGCCAGTGCCTTAAGCGCAGATGACTTATACGGCGTTGTTGGGAGGCATTTCCCTGGGCCTCCTCGGGCAGGGCCCGAAGGTGAACCTCTAACGCCCGAGGAGCCAGTTCCGACGGACCGGGCGAGATCTTCAGGAACTCAAGAGGCCATCGGAGGAGGGAGTCAAGGAGCACTCTCTTGACATGTTTCTTTTTCTTATTTTGTCACACTTGTATATAAACTTATTTTATAAATAAGACTTGTCCCTTGAGGCTTTGGACTTTTCTTTTTGTCTTGTTCGTACGAGTGTCTTTTTCTTTTTTTCTCCTTTTTTTTTTTTTTGCGGCGCGATACCCAGCACCTTACTCTTAGCTTTAAGCGTGTGATCCCCTTAAGATCCTCGTTCTTTTAACTTTTTGGGTCCGAGCATGTGATTCTTCTGGGATCTTCTAGCTCTTTTAATTTTTTAACCTCTCGGGTTTTCTGGTGATGGAATTCAACCCCTGGGGCCGCTTGGCTACAGGCGAGTTTTTGGAGTTTTGACCTCTGGGCCTGACCTCTTGGGCCGCTCGGTTACAGCTGAGTTTTTGTAGTTTTGACCTTTGGAGTCCGACCTCTTGGGCCGCTCGATCACAGTCGAGTTTTTAGAGTTTTGACCTCTGGGGTCCGGCCTCTTGGGCCTCTCGGTCACAGCCGAGTTTTTAGAATTTTGACCTCTGTGGTCCGACCTCTTGGGCCGCTCGGTCGCAGCCGAGTTTTTAGAGTTTTGACCTCTGGGGCCCGACGTCTTGGGCCGCTCGGTCGCAACCGAGTTTTTGGAGTTTTGACCTCTGGGGCCCGACCTCTTGGGCCGCTCGGTCGCAACCGAGTTTTTGAAGTTTTGACCTCTGGGGCCCGACCTCTTAGCCCTCTCGGTCACAGTCGAGTTTTTAGAGTTGAATTCTGAACTACTTTGTCCTTGATGAGGGAGCAATAGAAGACTTTCATAAAAGACATAATGGAGGGACATTTTTATTGATGTACACGTGTTACACTAAGTGGCCTCCGGAGTCTTTCTAGGTCTTTTGGTTACATCAGTCCGCGCGCCTGGGCCTCCATGCTTCTCTTTCAACGTTCCCTTGGTTCTTCTGGCAGCTACGTTTTGGGCCGGCCTCGCCGGTATTGGCGCCCCCAACGGGTGTTCAGGCGTGCTCCGCGCCCATTATGACCTTGCCTTTCAAACGGCGCTACCGGCTGCGTCCTGGTGCTCCGGGGCTATGCCCAGGTCGTGGCAGGAAGCGGTCGAGATAGCCTTCTATTACCAGCCTCTCGATTTCTGCCTGGAGCTTCGTGCAATTATCGGTGTTGTGGCCGCGGCTATAGTGGTAATGGTAGTATTCCCACTGGTCGCCTCCTTCTGGATTCTTCAACGTCTTGGGCCATCTTAGGAACTCCTCGTCCTTAATCTACCTCAGGACGTTGGTGAGGGACTCAGTGAGAGCCGGCGGGCCTGACGGCCTCTCTCCGCCAAGGACCAACGGCTCGGGGTCGTTTTGCCAGGTCGGTTCCTGGGTCTTCAATTGGGCGCTCGCCCTTCTTTTCCTTTCCCCTGTCCTCGGGGGCAGCGGGTCTTCTCGTCCTCCCGGCTGACTTGTCTCGCCGATTTTGGGTCCGAAGACCGTCTTCCAGAGCCTCTCGAGCCCTTTCTTCGTCGGGGCCTGGCTCATGGATTTCTTTCTATTGAAGTAATCCCTCAATTTGCCAGGAGCCCGTGTCGAATGTTGCCTCTGGGGCACTGTTGGGCGCCGGCTCTCGGGGCGAGTGCCCCTGGACTGCTCGTCTACCTTCTCTCGGAGGGTACGGACGGCTCTTGAAAGGCTGTCCACCTTCTGTACTAGCTTGCGCACGCTAGTATTGGGGCCACCACTCATCCTGCCACTCCTGTCGTAGCGCTAGTACTAGCTTGAAAGGCACCTGTCGTAGCGCTCCTCCTCCCAAGTGGACATACTGTCTTGTCTGCTCATCATCTTCAGGACATTGGTTGTTGTAGGAGAATGGGAAGCTTGCGGGGTTTCAGTCGGCGTTCCCACAGACGGCGCCAATGTTGCGTTTCGGATCCGTGGTTTCTAAGCAACACGAATGTTTGAAATTTAGAGATGTTGAGAGAGGGAGATTGAGACCGAATTTTTATGTGGAAAGCCTCCTCTTGAATGGGGAGGAAAAACCACGAGACTCAGTGCCTTTAAAAATACTTCACTATTATGATGGAAGTCTTTATAAAGTACAAATATTAAGGTTAATCCCTTCCTTGTCTCTTGTTTTGTACTTCTTTTCTAGGGGGTCTTGCTCGCTGGGAGTCTTTATCACTCTCGTTGGGAAGCTTTGTCACTCTCCTATTTTGCCTTGCAAGGAAGAGAGGAGTTTGGTGGCCGAGAGAGAGCTATCCTTCTTCTGGAATGAGCTCAGGGAGAAAAGGCCGGTCGAGGGAGTGAGAGTGGGCTACTTTCGCTCCTCTAGAATAAGTTTTGGGAGAAAAAGCCCATCCTTTAGAAAAGAACTTTGCTGGGTATTTATAGAAAAGATCAGGTTCTTGGGAAGAGACACGTGACGGCCACCGGATGGCTGAGAAACTGCCTACTGTCCCACTGACCTCATTTAATGCTGTTGACGTATGGGAGAGCATGCGGCTGGCGCCGCTGGTAGGCTTGTGTGTGCCAGGGGCATGGGGCCTAGGTGTAACACCCCGATAGTTT